>JAMQGT020005888.1:0-144867 GCA_024447675.2 Pterophyllum scalare
TAATCATTAAATATCCACATGATTTGTATCAATCTAATAAATTTTGCTAGTAGCTATGACATTTACAGCTATGTTCTGTTATCACATTAAATTCACTGCACATAGATTCATGTAAGCCTCTAACAAAGCAGTTACACTTATCATTACCAATGCTGTTTCTAGTCATTTTGAGTATCATTAATGGTTAATGCTCGCAGAAAAGGAAAGTCATCCCAAAGACCGCCTGGGTCTGTCACTTCTCTGGGTACACAGTCATGGCTTGGCCCAAAAAAACACTGTTTCCCTGTCATCCCATCATTCACCAGATTCTGGTAACACTTTGGAGTGAAAGGTTCCTCTGTCTCTAAGAGGGGCTGTGTAGATTCAGAGCGCAGGTACACATGAGGCTCTTTGGGTGGTGGGCTGTTACACAGACCAGAGAACATCACAGTAGCATAGGGAACAGAGTCACTGTTTGAGCCAGAGTATCCGGTGATGAACGGCGAGCCACAAATTGACTCTCCCAGGTCGCTGGTATCCTCTGCACTCTTTATCCAAAGATCATCCTCCTCTTTGCTTAATTTCATAGGGAGGTCCAGGAAGCTGAGGTGGGACAAGTATATTGGATTGGGTTCCTCGCTGTCAAATGATGGATGAGTATACTGCAAGTGAAGAATAACTGTGTCAATAATGTCCTTAATTAGTAGGCCCCACACTGTATCATGTCCATTTTTTTTTTAGCACACTGGTGCAGTGAAGCAAGCTTTAAATGTCTAATATTGCAAATGTATTTATTTAAGTTACATCGATTTATATTCAGCCTCTTTTTATAAACAGCTTCTTTCTCTGTCAAATGAACCATAATGTTTAGCAAGTTTGTCTCAATTTCATTGAAAAGTGCTGAAAATTAAAAGAGTCAAGTAATGCGATGTTAAACCAAAAATAACGAATGAAAACACTAAATCATTACTGCAGAATTTTGTAGAATTCCCTACCGGATTCATCCTCTTTATATTCTACATATTGCTTTTTATAAATCTACAGATTTTTGCAGCTTTAACCAAAAACTTTGCATGATAGAATGCATAAAATCATTTCTGTTTCATTTCATGCTTCATGTCCACTTCTGCACCTGTGTTGATTCTGATGCCCATCTTAGGATACTGCTGTTAACTGGATCTGGAACAACTGGCCAGAAAAACCCCTTTAACCTTGAAGTAAAAATAAATAAATAAATAAATAAAAGTTTTAAGAATGAACAATATTACAGCTTCACCGCTTAAAACAGTGTGGGCATTATCTTACCTTTTATGTTTGAAGAAACAAGTCAGGACTATGAAAATAATTAACAATGACAGTCCAAAACCGGATGCAATTACAATCATCACAACAGCGACTGCATCTAAGAAAAGAAAAACACATCACATCTGATCTGAGAGAACGTGTTCTGTTCATATCAACTTCCTACAAAGAAAAAAAATGATGATACTAACCAAAGGGTTCAAATTCAAAATGAATTATTGACCCATTCAAGCTCCCACCGAGTGTTCTAACCATTAAGAAAGCTTCATACACGCTGAGGTCTTTGAGGATCACGCTTCTTTCTTTTGGGTCTACATTCACAACTGAAGAAGAGTCAGATATTAGATCAAGTTGTTAAAATATCCTATATACTACAGTAGAATTAAGTTGTTTAACCTACTGTTAATGGGTCCCTTCTGATCCCAGTAGAAGACTGTGTAGTTTTGGATAATTCCATTTCTTTGGTCTAATGGTCTTTCATCCCAGGTAAGCTTAATACGTGACTTCCAGGTCTTTTGAACATGTATTTTTGGAACCATGGATGGAGCTTTAAAAGGAATAAAATCATGAGTGATTAGCAGAGATAGCTATTAGACATGATTTAATACAGGCCAGGCCCTACAGGGCAGTAAAAATAATTCACAACAAACATTTCTTTCCACAAGAGGGCATTATTTCATCATGTATCAGCTGCGCTCTGAAAAGATTGCACAACATATATTTTTTAACGCAACACTCTTTCTGACTTCTTCAAAGTTGAGGCGGTCCGGTTCACACCTCTGCTTGCTTGTGTGAGCCTCTCTGTGTCTTGGGTGACTTACCCTTTTGTCTCAAGTAGGCATTAACAGTCTTAGGAAGGCCTATCCCATCCTTAAACCTTGGATATACAGAGATCCCATAAGGCTTGTAGGGCTCAAAGCCACCTATTGATGAGAGAAGAGGTTATAGTGGATCAGTGCCCGCAAGTGTCTAACAGTGTGTAGAGGCAGGTTAAGCACAGGAAAGAGAAGCTCTTGCACAAGAGTGATTGTTTGAATTCCTGTTGTAGAGGATAATAATCTGATTAGCAAAGCCAAATACAAATACTATAAAACATACCCGTTATAATGATGCTTGATAGGTTTTGCTGAGCAATTTCAAACCGAATGAGGGAGAGGCCTGTCTTTAATAAAGGTCTCCATTCTACCACATGACCAGTGAGTCCTAAAGAAACCATGCTTTTCCACTGGACAAGAAATGAACTGTTTCCATAAGGGACTGCACGTGACATCTAATACCGCAGGATGAGCTATGGAGAAAAATACATAATGCACATTTTATACTATATCTCATCTGAATCATTTTCTAAAAATGTTCAAGTTTTTGTTTTTTATGTGAGTTACCTTTAGGTTTATAAATCCGAACTTCAGTGGGAGAAGATATCCCTGCTGTATTTACAGCTCTCACATACACTTTCTTTACTCTCCCAGAAAGCTGGAAAGTACAGATAATTCTCCCTTGTAGCGCACACCTGTCCCTTTTCACCTGGCAGTTTTTGCACTGAGACTATATATGACACATTTTGGCCATTGGCACGAAACTGTTTTGATGGCTGAAACAGAAGAAAAAAAAATGCGAGAAGGTATTTTAAAAGAAGACCTCACACACTCCACCTGAACTATAAGACAAAATACATCAATTTGTGACAGGTGTCAAGCAATGTGTGTGATATGTGTACCTTCCAAAACAAGCTTATGTTCGAGTTGTTTGGGCATGTGATCCCCAGATATCTTCATCCATGAGTCTAGGCGTCCAGCGGGAGCTAAAAAGAAAGAGACGCCTGTCAGCATGTTGCATGCCAAAAGCCTGCACTTCTTCTTTCACTCTTTAGAAAGTAAAACTTTTCCATAAAAGACAGGTTTATGGATTCACTGCGACAAAGCTCAATACAACCTGTGCTATAGAAAAAAAAAAGTAATGGCAGATGCAGAACATGACATTAGCATATACTGAAAAGACCAGGAAATGGAAGAAAAGGAAATAGATTGGAAAGTGTTAGAGTGAGTGATTGTGTCAGTCTGAATTGATCTCAGGCCTACCGCTCTCCAAGGTGACACCAGACTGGCTGCTGCTCCATTCACTCCAGGAGCTCTGCCTGGTATCTGACTCTAATCTGAGCAAAGTACCGAGTCCAATGCAGGAGGCGACACACGTCAACAGGCCTTGATGGTTTAGCATTTCGCACGAAGACCTGGCACATGTTCCGAGGACACAAATCATACAGAGTCTTGACATATACAATGTAAACATCAAGCAGGGAATGTTAGCATATGGAAGTCCATTGCTACTGCATCAAATGTTCGGCAAGATAAATCTTCACTTCATATCAACAGGGGGTTGATTTGAACTCACTGGGTCATTCCATTGGGAGCTGTCAGCAGACTTAAGTCGGATTTTCCAGGTTCATGTTGTACAGTTGCCAGCCAGAGCTGGTGTGGGGACAAATTCCATCTCAACCTCAGGCAGCTAAACCTTTCAGACATCACTTGAAAAATCTTGGGTGGGTCAAACTTAGCTGAAATAGTGAAGAAAACAAAAGCACACATCATTTTTTTCCACTGATTTCAGTTTTGCTAATATGTGCAGAGAAACATATTAACCAGGCCTTGGGTTATTGCCTCCTACACATTACTTTGCTGTAGTCCTGAAGGTCTTACCATAACCCTCAGGTACTGTTCTAACAATCTGAATGAAAAAAGAAAGAAAAAATAACCCAATCCCAAATAAAAAGCTTTTTTTTTTTTTTTTAACCCTTCTCAAGTTAATCCACAAAAACAGTGAAAACACTGACGGAAAGTATTCCGACCCCTTTAAATTTTTCACTCTTTGTTTCATTGCAGCCATTTGCTAAAATCAAAAAAGTTCATTTTATTTCTCATTAATGTACACTCAGCACCCCATCTTGACAGAAAAAAACAGAAATGTAGAAATTTTTGCAAATTTATTAAAAAAGAAAAACTGAAACATCACATGATCATAAGTATTCAGACCCTTTGCTGTGACACTCATATTTAACTCCCATGCTGTCCATTTCTTCTGATCCTCCTTGAGATGGTTCTACTCCTTCATTGGAGTCCAGCTGTGTTTAATTAAACTGATTGGACTTCATTAGGAAAGGCACACACCTGTCTACATAAGACCTTACAGCTCACAGTGCTGTCAGAGCAAATGAGAATCATGAGGTCGAAGGAACTGCCCAAGGAGCTCAGAGACAGAATTGTGGCAAGGCACAGATCTGGCCAAGGTTACAGAAGAATTTCTGCAGCACTCGAGGTTCCTAAGAGCACAGTGGCCTCCATAATCCTTAAACGGAAGAAGTTTGGGACGACCAGAACTCTTCCTAGACCTGGCCGTCCAGCCAAACTGAGAAATCGTGGGAAAAGAGCCTTGGTGAGAGAGGTAAAGAAGAACCCAAAGATCACTGTGGCTGAGCTCCAGAGATGCAGTAGGGAGATGGGAGAAATTTCCACAAAGTCAACTATCACTGCAGCCCTCCACCAGTCGGGGTTTTATGGCAGTGGCCCGACGAGAAGCCTCTCCTCAGTGCAAGACATATGAAAGCCCGCATAGAGTTTGCCAAAAAACACGAAGGACTTCCCAGACTATGAGAAAAAAGGCATTAATTTCTAAGCGGTATGTGTGGAGAAAACCAGGCACTGCTCATCACCTGCCCAATACAATCCCAACAGTGAAACATGGTGGTGGCAGCATCATGCTATGGGGGTGTTTTGCAGCTGCAGGGACAGGACGACTGGTTGCAACTGAAGGAAAGATGAATGCGGCCAAGTACAGAGATATCCTGGAAGAAAACCTCTTCCGGAGTGCTCAGGACCTCAGACTGGGCCAAAGGTTCACCTTCCAACAAGACAATGACCCTAAGCACACAGCTAAAATAACAAGGAGTGGCTTCAGAACAACTCTGTGACCATTCTTGACTGGCCCAGCCAGAGCCCTGACCTAAACCCAACTGAGTGTCTCTGGAGAGACCTGAAAATGGCTGTCCACCAACGTTCACCATCCAACCTGAGGGAACTGGAGAGGATCTGCAAGGAAGAATGGCAGAGGATCCCCAAATCCAGATGTGAAAAACTTGTTGCATCATTCCCAAGAAGACTCATGGCTGTACTAGCTCAAAAGGGTGCTTCTACTTAGTACTGGAGCAAAGGGTCTGAATACTTATGACCATGTGATATTTCAGTTTTTCTTTTTTAATAAATTTGCAAAAATTTCTACATTTCTGTTTTTTCTGTCAAGATGGGGTGCTGAGTGTACATTAATGAGAAATAAAATGAACTTTTTTTGATTTTTAGCAAATGGCTGCAATGAAACAAAGAGTGAAAAAGAGTGAAAAATCCCCTCAACCGGTCACAGCAGGTGCCTGACTGCCCCTTCCTGAGCCTGGTTCTGCTGGAGGTTTCTTCCTGTTAAAAGGGAGTTTTTCCTTCCCACCGTCGCCAAGTGCTTGCTCATAGGGGGTTGTTTTGACTGTTGGGTTTTCTGTGTTATTGTAGGGTCTTTACCCACAATACAAAGTGCCTTGAGGTGACTGTTTGTTGTGATTTGGCGCTATATAAATAAAATTGAATTGAATTGAATTGAAAATTTAAAGGGGTCTGAATACTTTCCGTACCCACTGTATGCCAAGAATACAACTGTGTGTATCATACCTCCCAAAATCTGCCAAGTGATATGTCATTTCTAGCCATGTTTAGAGGAAATATTTATGTTGCAACTTAGGAAAATTATTTAATCTTTTAATTGTGCAATAAATGCAATTGTTTTTTCATCCAAAATGGTAATGTTTAAAGAGCACATTTTCCATTAAAAAGCATGTAGTCATTAGGACTATAGACTGTGAAAGGAAACTGAAGAGGAAGAATTTAAACAATAAATCAAACAAACAAAAAAAACAACCCCAAACAAATAAACCTTGCCTGATGCTAATAAAGGAGAAAAATAAATAGCATTTCAGTGTTTTATTCATATATTTCTCACCTGAACTAACAGGTTCTAGAATGAGTGGTGCTGAGGTTGTCTCTCCAAGTGCATTCACAGCTTTCACATATATTTTCATGTCAGAGAACAACACAAATTCAGGGCGAGGGATGGTATAGTGATGGACTCCTTTTGGCAGTTCATAAGAATGGTTTTTATTTGCATCCCTGAAATGATTAAATCACATTGCAGGAAACACAGTTGTGCAACCACAAAGACAAAGCGTAAATGACACTCAAGGCATTCCTGACACAATATGATTTTTAGCTGTTTAGTAAGTCTTTCATTGTATTCCATATTTGTGTTTGTATTTCTTTTCCATATTGTTACCATATTTCAGTATGGATGGAATACTGTGTGGGCAGATGGGTTTCCCGCTGCCCAGGATCCCATCTACAGGTGATGGTAATAGGGGTGGTGAGGTTTGTCTGACAGCTGAGGTTTTGTGGTACTTCTGGTGGATCTAAAGATGAAAAGAAAAAAGTGATGCTTTTTTTATTTTTATTTTTTTAAATGGAGCTGTTAGGGAAGGGAAGTTAATCCGGTCAATGTACAAATTATGTAAAAGAACCATCAATGTTTCTCACATCCAGCTCGGATCTCCACGCCTGCGACTACTTGAGGAGGAGAGGTCTGGATACAGCAAGTGAGGATTGCTCGGGTTTCATTGAAGCTTGATATAACAGCCTTGGAAACCCTGCTGCTCTCATTGGTCTCAGAACTGCTGAGAATAAGGCTATCATCAAGGCGCCACTCTATATGAAAAGCTTGTCCAGTGACGAGAGGGCAATCCTCTTTGATGACACAAGTAGCCGTCACAGGGGATCCCAAAGGTACCACTGAGCTAAATATGTGGACCTTTGCACAGGCCTGTATGCCATCCTCTAAAAATTACAAAAAGATGTGGAGATTGTGAAGATGTTTATTATAAATGCTTTTAAAAGGTAAAATATTCCAGGGAAATGGTACAAAATAGTAAGAAAATGTATTTGTAATTGCTGGTTATGTATTTCCATTTTATTCTGACACCAACACTTACCATTTTTCACTCCCTTCACAAATGTCATCAGCATGACAATCACTGACACCCATGTGGATATCATGATGATAAAACCTGTTAGGCAACCAAAATGAAATGCATTATTGGTAAATTACCAACTTTCATGCTTAGTCAAAACAATATTTGAATTGCTATTTCTTTCCAAGGTGCATTGTGTGAGGGAGGAATTGAGACTGATAACGTTTGCCGCTTCAAAGACATCATCAGCATGGTGTTTCAAGGGTTTGAATGTGATCTCCATAAAATGGATAAATATTTCAGTATACACACTGTGCATTTGCTGCCTCCCGGATCTCTAGCAGTGAAATAATTTGCAGAGCTGTCTATGTTTGTGGTGCACAGAACAAAACTGAACACTGACACTTGACAACATACTCACAAAAAATAAAAGTCAACATTCATGGCAGCTTGGGTTTACATTTATGCAACATTACATGGGGGAAGTGAAATTTAAAACTCTGATTGCTGAAAAACAAAACAGATATCACCAGTAAATGTCTTTACCATGTTTACATTGTTACACTGTTAAATAAAAAGAATGAAACTATTCTAAATAATGAGGGAAATATTGATTGCCGGTTGTTACAAGATAGCTGGATTTTTTTGAGCTTGCAATCCACAGTTTAATGGTCACGAACAATGAGACCTCAGTCACATAGGCCTAGAGACTGGTTGGCAACCCCAAGCCCTAGGTCACCAGGGAAAAATATTCTCTTAAGACCCGAGGAATAAATTTTTGTCCTCTGTTGGGAACAAGAGTCAGACATCTACATCAGGCACCATTTATGGAATCCATATGGGTCCAATTGCAGTGCCAAGGGGACACCCTGGACTTTCTACTGATGCTAAATGTGTGTGTGTGTGTGTGTGTGTGTGTTGTGTGTGTGTGTATATATATATATATATATATATATATATATATATATATGATTCTATTGCTATAACTAAAATGTTTCTTCAATTTGTGAGTCTTTGTAGTAGGATTTCCAGAGATGTACAGTAATTTTACCCCTTCCAAAACAAAATGTTTATTCAGTGCCCTTTATAATGGACCACAGGACTTGCTACCTCACATTTTGCTATGGACAGAACTTATAGAAGTGGAGTCAGTCTTAGTGCTGGTTGTAGGGGTGGCAGAAGAGGCTGGACATTAGATCAGAAAAGTAAAAAGAAATCAGAGGAAGACACATCAGCTTTTGAGAAGCCTGAGCATTGAAAATGTGACAGCACCTACTGTCCATTATTGTTTAATGGCAGGGCTCTGACTTTTTTTGGGCCTTATGATATCTTTTATAATTATTAATATATATGCTAAAATCCATTAAACTGTACCTCTCTTGTCTTCTTCAATTCAGTTTCAATCATACTGAAATTGATTATTTTTGTCTTTTTTAGCATGAAACATGAAAGCGGGGCAATGCTGAGACCACAACCACCAACTGAGTGGCCCTCTGATTACATCTAACACAAAACAGGCAGCCAGATTTTAGAAAAAACAATATTGCAGAGTGCACAACCCAGAGGGAGGCGCTCATCTTGGAAGGGAAGCCAGCATTATTATTATTATTGGGTTGAAATTGTGTTTTTGCACAAAATATGAAAACAGGACAACACTACCCACAACCACCAAACGGGCAGTTCTCTGATTACATCTAACAGAAAATGAGCAACAAGGGTTCAGAAAAAAAGAAGATTCTGGGCACACAAACCAGAGGGAGGTGCTCATCTCTGAAGGCAGCATTAAAACCGAAAATGTTCTGGAAGCAAAATATTCTTCAGCTTATCAGTGTTCACAGCATGATTGAGATAACCTAGGATCTGAATTTACTAGTTCCTAGTTATAGCCAATTTAGACGGATTCTTCAAGATTAGGCAGTCCATCAAAATGTCTTTGATAAGGAGAAAAAAGAAATAAAGCCCTTTGGAAAGTGAGAACTCTGTTAAACAGAATGCA
The DNA here is from genome assembly GCA_024447675.2 of Pterophyllum scalare. Classification (NCBI taxonomy): domain Eukaryota; kingdom Metazoa; phylum Chordata; class Actinopteri; order Cichliformes; family Cichlidae; genus Pterophyllum; species Pterophyllum scalare. Next base: position 9,330 of record JAMQGT020005888.1, read on the forward strand.
ACAAGGCTGCCATGCAAAGATGATTCCCTCCACATGCCGGTGTTTTGTATGACAGTTGAGAAATCAAAGCCCACAACTTCAGAGCTCTAGCTTACACAACACTTCTTATCCATGATGAACTTTCGGTGTCAAGTCTCACAACAAAATGACAAAAAACAGTCACCTTGTGGTGATTGTTTTTTGCGCTATATAAATATAACTGAATTGAACTGAATCATTTTGCTCTTTTTCAGGCTCCTCAAAAGCTGGTATGCTCTCCTCCCCTTCCACTTCCACAGTTCTGACTAAAAGCTTGTCTGCCTCACTCAGCGCTCTGTCAGAACATGATCATGATCATTGTTATTGCCATGGGTGACATGACCTAACAACCCAGTTTTAGGCGAGTATTATCTGTGCAGAATGAAGTTTAATAAAAAAGCTAGACTGTGAGATTATTTGTTTATTTAGATTTTTAGATTATTAATAATTTGTTATTTGTGATTAATTGTTAAAATTATATTTTAGTTATCAGACATGTTTCTGTCATCTAGTTGTTTTAATATTCATGGAACAAAAAATATTTACCAGAAATCCACAGAAAAATGGAAAGAATATCATTACATTATAGCTCATCATTCAATGATCAAACAAGATCTGGTGCTGCAAGGGACAGAAGACAAAAATAAATAACAATTTTGAAAAAAAAATTGATACAACATCTAATTATCTTTGAACCACAATTCTTAAATTATCTTTAAAAAAAAAAAATCATTTTTTTTCTTTTGGGTCACAGGACATGCATTCCCCAACTGGGTGCTGCAAACTACACCACTTTGCGACAAATTTCAAGCTAGCAACTGTCAGTAACCTCCAGGTACTGCAACAGACATATTTCTAGAGTGAGTGATGGCAACCAGGAGGCCACTCGACCAGTCTCTAGGCCTGTGTAAATGGGGCTTTACCAATTACAGCAACTGGCAGCAACTGCCAGCAACCTAGAGCAATCACTCACAGCTAGTCAGGGAATTCGCATTTCTTCCTTTGTGACAGCTGTTTGCCGGATGGTCACTGACCAGTCTGTAGGCCTGCGTTACTGAAGCCTAAGCAAAACGGAGATTGATCGCAAGCGACTGATTGCAGCGACAAACAAATAATTTTGCTTCTGCCACGGTCTCCCAAAACTATTTCCTTTAGTGTGACTGTAGCATAAAGTGGGAACTGGTTGGCTAAGCTGATGGAAGCATTTCTCCAAGCATGCTGCACTTTTTACATTAAGTCTACAACATGGTTCTTAAATTGCAGAATCAGTTGAGGATCTCACCATTACGCATGCATGGAAGTTTAAAATTCACAGAAATCTTCGTTCTGGTTCACAAAGCTCCACCAACAAGACCCAGACATGCCATCACAGTCTGAATGTGTCTCTCTGTAACTGCATGGTAACTGTATGGAAGGAAATACAAATAATTTAGAGTACTAAAGCATAATTTACCTGAGTAACAGAAAGCAATGGAATACAGCCATTCCTTGACATTGAATGCACATATAATTGACTCACATACTGAGTGCCATCAAATTCTGACATATAGACATACAATTTTAAAATCTGAGAAACATATTCACGTGATTATGTATTTTATTTAGCATTTAATGTATCAAACCACTCATATGTACATTAAAAAAACATTCAAAATAATGTTTAACATAGAAAAAGGTGATTTTGTTATTTTGTTACTGTGTTCATCATGTTAAAACATTGTTGAAAGTTTTCAATTCATTATTTAGTTCTAATAGTAATTCTAACTGATATCAGCACATGCTAAATTCATCATTAAATACTAGAAACAATATAAAAACCAAAAACTCTTGTAAATCATCTAACAGTATGCCAGATTACCGTTATTTCTTCATAAGAAGTACATTTCTCACAGAGATAGAGAACTATGCAAAAGTCTCGAGCCACCCATCATTATTAAAAAAATATTTTGCTTCAAAGGAGGCAGACTTTTTTTGTATGGTCAACAACAATAGTCTTCTTTGGACATTGGCTGCTTTTTCACTTATTTTCAGCCCAGTGATGGCCACTTTAAGAGGAATATTATGATTCTGATACTGACACTCAACACTGACGAATGGACCATTCAAGCATAAAATGGCCCCTAACTCACGGGATCAACCAGTGTTCTGTCTACACATAACAGACAATTTAGCAGTGAACAAATTTTAAACTGTATCTTTAGGCATTTTCTTGGTGCAAAAATAGTATATTTTCCTTGTCAAATTGTGTTATCGTTGGCATTTTTCATAGGTCAAACTAAAGAAATGGGAACAAATTTTGTGTTTTTTGCAACAGGCTGCTATAAGAAAATGCCTAAAGATACAGTTTAAAATTTGTTCACTGCTAAATTGTCTGTTATGTGTAGACAGAACACTGGTTGATCCCGTGAGTTAGGGGCCATTTTATGCTTGAATGGTCCATTCGTCAGTGTTGAGTGTCAGTATCAGAATCATAATATTCCTCTTAAAGTGGCCATCACTGGGCTGAAAATAAGTGAAAAAGCAGCCAATGTCCAAAGAAGACTATTGTTGTTGACCATACAAAAAAAGTCTGCCTCCTTTGAAGCAAAATATTTTTTTAATAATGATGGGTGGCTCGAGACTTTTGCATAGTTCTCTATCTCTGTGAGAAATGTACTTCTTATGAAGAAATAACGGTAATCTGGCATACTGTTAGATGATTTACAAGAGTTTTTGTTTTTATATTGTTTCTAGTATTTAATGATGAATTTAGCATGTGCTGATATCAGTTAGAATTACTATTAGAACTAAATAATGAATTGAAAACTTTCAACAATGTTTTAACATGATGAACACAGTAACAAAATAACAAAATCACCTTTTCTATGTTAAACATTATTTTGAATGTTTTTTTAATGTACATATGAGTGGTTTGATACATTTAAATGCTAAATAAAATACATAATCACGTGAATATGTTTCTCAGATTTTAAAATTGTATGTCTATATGTCAGAATTTGATGGCACTCAGTATGTGAGTCAATTATATGTGCATTCAATGTCAAGGAATGGCTGTATTCCATTGCTTTCTGTTACTCAGGTAAATTATGCTTTAGTACTCTAAATTATTTGTATTTCCTTCCATACAGTTACCATGCAGTTACAGAGAGACACATTCAGACTGTGATGGCATGTCTGGGTCTTGTTGGTGGAGCTTTGTGAACCAGAACGAAGATTTCTGTGAATTTTAAACTTCCATGCATGCGTAATGGTGAGATCCTCAACTGATTCTGCAATTTAAGAACCATGTTGTAGACTTAATGTAAAAAGTGCAGCATGTTGGAGAAATGCTTCCATCAGCTTAGCCAACCAGTTCCCACTTTATGCTACAGTCACACTAAAGGAAATAGTTTTGGGAGACCGTGGCAGAAGCAAAATTATTTGTTTGTCGCTGCAATCAGTCGCTTGCGATCAATCTCCGTTTTGCTTAGGCTTCAGTCACGCAGGCCTACAGACTGGTCAGTGACCATCCGGCAAACAGCTGTCACAAAGGAAAAATGCGAATTCCCTGACTAGCTGTGAGTGATTGCTCTAGGTTGCTGGCAGTTGCTGCCAGTTGCTGTAATTGGTAAAGCCCCATTTACACAGGCCTAGAGACTGGTCAGTGGCCTCCTGGTTGCCATCACTCACTCTAGAAATATGTCTGTTGCAGTACCTGGAGGTTACTGACAGTTGCTAGCTTGAAATTTGTCGCAAAGTGGTGTAGTTTGCAGCACCCAGTTGGGGAATGCATGTCCTGTGACCCAAAAGAAAAAAAATGATTTTTTTTTTTTTTAAAGATAATTTAAGAATTGTGGTTCAAAGATAGATGTTGTATCAATTTTTTTTTCAAAATTGTTATTTATTTTTGTCTTCTGTCCCTTGCAGCACCAGATCTTGTTTGATCATTGAATGATGAGCTATAATGTAATGATATTCTTTCCATTTTTCTGTGGATTTCTGGTAAATATTTTTGTTCCATGAATATTAAAACAACTAGATGACAGAAACATGTCTGATAACTAAAATATAATTTTAACAATTAATCACAAATAACAAATTATTAATAATCTAAAAATCTAAATAAACAAATAATCTCACAGTCTAGCTTTTTTATTAAACTTCATTCTGCACAGATAATACTCGCCTAAAACTGGGTTGTTAGGTCATGTCACCCATGGCAATAACAATGATCATGATCATGTTCTGACAGAGCGCTGAGTGAGGCAGACAAGCTTTTAGTCAGAACTGTGGAAGTGGAAGGGGAGGAGAGCATACCAGCTTTTGAGGAGCCTGAAAAAGAGCAAAATGATTCAGTTCAATTCAGTTATATTTATATAGCGCAAAAAACAATCACCACAAGGTGACTGTTTTTTGTCATTTTGTTGTGAGACTTGACACCGAAAGTTCATCATGGATAAGAAGTGTTGTGTAAGCTAGAGCTCTGAAGTTGTGGGCTTTGATTTCTCAACTGTCATACAAAACACCGGCATGTGGAGGGAATCATCTTTGCATGGCAGCCTTGTTGCATTCTGTTTAACAGAGTTCTCACTTTCCAAAGGGCTTTATTTCTTTTTTCTCCTTATCAAAGACATTTTGATGGACTGCCTAATCTTGAAGAATCCGTCTAAATTGGCTATAACTAGGAACTAGTAAATTCAGATCCTAGGTTATCTCAATCATGCTGTGAACACTGATAAGCTGAAGAATATTTTGCTTCCAGAACATTTTCGGTTTTAATGCTGCCTTCAGAGATGAGCACCTCCCTCTGGTTTGTGTGCCCAGAATCTTCTTTTTTTCTGAACCCTTGTTGCTCATTTTCTGTTAGATGTAATCAGAGAACTGCCCGTTTGGTGGTTGTGGGTAGTGTTGTCCTGTTTTCATATTTTGTGCAAAAACACAATTTCAACCCAATAATAATAATAATGCTGGCTTCCCTTCCAAGATGAGCGCCTCCCTCTGGGTTGTGCACTCTGACATTGTTTTTTCTAAAATCTGGCTGCCTGTTTTGTGTTAGATGTAATCAGAGGGCCACTCAGTTGGTGGTTGTGGTCAGCATTGCCCTGCTTTCATGTTTCATGCTAAAAAGACAAAAATAATCAATTTCAGTATGATTGAAACTGAATTGAAGAAGACAAGAGAGGTACAGTTTAATGGATTTTAGCATATATATTAATAATTATAAAAGATATCATAAGGCCCAAAAAAGTCAGAGCCCTACATTAAACAATAATGGACAGTAGGTGCTGTCACATTTTCAATGCTCAGGCTTCTCAAAAGCTGATGTGTCTTCCTCTGATTTCTTTTTACTTTTCTGATCTAATGTCCAGCCTTCTTCCACCCCTAACAGCACTAAGACTGACTCCACTTCTATAGTTTTGTCCATACAAAATGTGAGGTAGCAAGTCCTGTGGTCCATTATAAAGGGCACTGAATAAACATTTTGTTTTGGAAGGGGTAAAATTACTGTACATCTCTGAAATCCTACTACAAAGACTCACAAATTGAAGAAACATTTTAGTTATAGCAATAGAATCATATATATATATATATATATATATATATACATATATATACACACACACACACACACACACACACACACACACACACATTTAGCATCAGTAGAAAGTCCAGGGTGTCCCCTTGGCACTGCAATTGGACCCATATGGATTCCATAAATGGTGCTTGATGTAGATATCTGACTCTTGTTCCCAACAGAGGACAAAAATTTATTCCTGGGTCTTAAGAGAATATTTTTCCCTGGTGACCAGTGGGTTGCCAACCAGTCTCTAGGCCTATGTGACTGAGGTCTTATTGTTCGTGACCATTAAACTGTGGATTGCAAGCTCAAAAAAATCCAGCTATCTTGTAACAACCGGCAATCAATATTTCCCTCATTATTTAGAATAGTTTCATTCTTTTTATTTAACAGTGTAACAATGTAAACATGGTAAAGACATTTACTGGTGATATCTGTTTTGTTTTTCAGCAATCAGAGTTTTAAATTTCACTTCCCCCATGTAATGTTGCATAAATGTAAACCCAAGCTGCCATGAATGTTGACTTTTATTTTTTGTGAGTATGTCAAGTGTCAGTGTTCAGTTTTGTTCTGTGCACCACAAACATAGACAGCTCTGCAAATTATTTCACTGCTAGAGATCCGGGAGGCAGCAAATGCACAGTGTGTATACTGAAATATTATGCATTATGGAGATCACATTCAAACCCTTGAAACACCATGCTGATGATGTCTTTGAAGCGGCAAACGTTATCAGTCTCAATTCCTCCCTCACACAATGCACCTTGGAAAGAAATAGCAATTCAAATATTGTTTTGACTAAGCATGAAAGTTGGTAATTTACCAATAATGCATTTCATTTTGGTTGCCTAACAGGTTTTATCATCATGATATCCACATGGGTGTCAGTGATTGTCATGCTGATGACATTTGTGAAGGGAGTGAAAAATGGTAAGTGTTGGTGTCAGAATAAAATGGAAATACATAACCAGCAATTACAAATACATTTTCTTACTATTTTGTACCATTTCCCTGGAATATTTTACCTTTTAAAAGCATTTATAATAAACATCTTCACAATCTCCACATCTTTTTGTAATTTTTAGAGGATGGCATACAGGCCTGTGCAAAGGTCCACATATTTAGCTCAGTGGTACCTTTGGGATCCCCTGTGACGGCTACTTGTGTCATCAAAGAGGATTGCCCTCTCGTCACTGGACAAGCTTTTCATATAGAGTGGCGCCTTGATGATAGCCTTATTCTCAGCAGTTCTGAGACCAATGAGAGCAGCAGGGTTTCCAAGGCTGTTATATCAAGCTTCAATGAAACCCGAGCAATCCTCACTTGCTGTATCCAGACCTCTCCTCCTCAAGTAGTCGCAGGCGTGGAGATCCGAGCTGGATGTGAGAAACATTGATGGTTCTTTTACATAATTTGTACATTGACCGGATTAACTTCCCTTCCCTAACAGCTCCATTTAAAAAAATAAAAATAAAAAAAGCATCACTTTTTTCTTTTCATCTTTAGATCCACCAGAAGTACCACAAAACCTCAGCTGTCAGACAAACCTCACCACCCCTATTACCATCACCTGTAGATGGGATCCTGGGCAGCGGGAAACCCATCTGCCCACACAGTATTCCATCCATACTGAAATATGGTAACAATATGGAAAAGAAATACAAACACAAATATGGAATACAATGAAAGACTTACTAAACAGCTAAAAATCATATTGTGTCAGGAATGCCTTGAGTGTCATTTACGCTTTGTCTTTGTGGTTGCACAACTGTGTTTCCTGCAATGTGATTTAATCATTTCAGGGATGCAAATAAAAACCATTCTTATGAACTGCCAAAAGGAGTCCATCACTATACCATCCCTCGCCCTGAATTTGTGTTGTTCTCTGACATGAAAATATATGTGAAAGCTGTGAATGCACTTGGAGAGACAACCTCAGCACCACTCATTCTAGAACCTGTTAGTTCAGGTGAGAAATATATGAATAAAACACTGAAATGCTATTTATTTTTCTCCTTTATTAGCATCAGGCAAGGTTTATTTGTTTGGGGTTGTTTTTTTTTGTTTGTTTGATTTATTGTTTAAATTCTTCCTCTTCAGTTTCCTTTCACAGTCTATAGTCCTAATGACTACATGCTTTTTAATGGAAAATGTGCTCTTTAAACATTACCATTTTGGATGAAAAAACAATTGCATTTATTGCACAATTAAAAGATTAAATAATTTTCCTAAGTTGCAACATAAATATTTCCTCTAAACATGGCTAGAAATGACATATCACTTGGCAGATTTTGGGAGGTATGATACACACAGTTGTATTCTTGGCATACAGTGGGTACGGAAAGTATTCAGACCCCTTTAAATTTTCAATTCAATTCAATTCAATTTTATTTATATAGCGCCAAATCACAACAAACAGTCACCTCAAGGCACTTTGTATTGTGGGTAAAGACCCTACAATAACACAGAAAACCCAACAGTCAAAACAACCCCCTATGAGCAAGCACTTGGCGACGGTGGGAAGGAAAAACTCCCTTTTAACAGGAAGAAACCTCCAGCAGAACCAGGCTCAGGAAGGGGCAGTCAGGCACCTGCTGTGACCGGTTGAGGGGATTTTTCACTCTTTTTCACTCTTTGTTTCATTGCAGCCATTTGCTAAAATCAAAAAAGTTCATTTTATTTCTCATTAATGTACACTCAGCACCCCATCTTGACAGAAAAAACAGAAATGTAGAAATTTTTGCAAATTTATTAAAAAAGAAAAACTGAAATATCACATGGTCATAAGTATTCAGACCCTTTGCTCAGTACTAAGTAGAAGCACCCTTTTGAGCTAGTACAGCCATGAGTCTTCTTGGGAATGATGCAACAAGTTTTTCACATCTGGATTTGGGGATCCTCTGCCATTCTTCCTTGCAGATCCTCTCCAGTTCCCTCAGGTTGGATGGTGAACGTTGGTGGACAGCCATTTTCAGGTCTCCTTTGTTATTTTAGCTGTATGCTTAGGGTCATTGTCTTGTTGGAAGGTGAACCTTTGGCCCAGTCTGAGGTCCTGAGCACTCCGGAAGAGGTTTTCTTCCAGGATATCTCTGTACTTGGCCGCATTCATCTTTCCTTCAGTTGCAACCAGTCGTCCTGTCCCTGCAGCTGCAAAACACCCCCATAGCATGATGCTGCCACCACCATGTTTCACTGTTGGGATTGTATTGGGCAGGTGATGAGCAGTGCCTGGTTTTCTCCACACATACCGCTTAGAATTAATGCCTTTTTTCTCATAGTCTGGGAGTCCTTGTGTTTTTTGGCAAACTCTATGCGGGCTTTCATATGTCTTGCACTGAGGAGAGGCTTCTCTTGGGCCACTGCCATAAAACCCCGACTGGTGGAGGGTTGCAGTGATAGTTGACTTTGTGGAAATTTCTCCCATCTCCCTACTGCATCTCTGGAGCTCAGCCACAGTGATCTTTGGGTTCTTCTTTACCTCTCTCACCAAGGCTCTTTTCCCACGATTTCTCAGTTTGGCTGGACGGCCAGGTCTAGGAAGAGTTCTGGTCGTCCCAAACTTCTTCCGTTTAAGGATTATGGAGGCCACTGTGCTCTTAGGAACCTCGAGTGCTGCAGAAATTCTTCTGTAACCTTGGTCAGATCTGTGCCTTGCCACAATTCTGTCTCTGAGCTCCTTGGGCAGTTCCTTCGACCTCATGATTCTCATTTGCTCTGACAGCACTGTGAGCTGTAAGGTCTTATGTAGACAGGTGTGTGCCTTTCCTAATGAAGTCCAATCAGTTTAATTAAACACAGCTGGACTCCAATGAAGGAGTAGAACCATCTCAAGGAGGATCAGAAGAAATGGACAGCATGGGAGTTAAATATGAGTGTCACAGCAAAGGGTCTGAATACTTATGATCATGTGATGTTTCAGTTTTTCTTTTTTAATAAATTTGCAAAAATTTCTACATTTCTGTTTTTTTCTGTCAAGATGGGGTGCTGAGTGTACATTAATGAGAAATAAAATGAACCTTTTTGATTTTAGCAAATGGCTGCAATGAAACAAAGAGTGAAAAATTTAAAGGGGTCGGAATACTTTCCGTCAGTGTTTTCACTGTTTTTGTGGATTAACTTGAGAAAGGGTTAAAAAAAAAGAAAGCTTTTTATTTGGGATTGGGTTATTTTTTCTTTCTTTTTTCATTCAGATTGTTAGAACAGTACCTGAGGGTTATGGTAAGACCTTCAGGACTACAGCAAAGTAATGTGTAGGAGGCAATAACCCAAGGCCTGGTTAATATGTTTTTCTGCACATATTAGCAAAACTGAAATCAGTGGAAAAAAATGATGTGTGCTTTTGTTTTCTTCACTATTTCAGCTAAGTTTGACCCACCCAAGATTTTTCAAGTGATGTCTGAAAGGTTTAGCTGCCTGAGGTTGAGATGGAATTTGTCCCCACACCAGCTCTGGCTGGCAACTTACAACATGAACCTGGAAATCCGACTTAAGTCTGCTGACAGCTCCCAATGGAATGACCCAGTGAGTTCAAATCAACCCCCTGTTGATATGAAGTGAAGATTTATCTTGCCGAACATTTGATGCAGTAGCAATGGACTTCCATATGCTAACATTCCCTGCTTGATGTTTACATTGTATATGTCAAGACTCTGTATGATTTGTGTCCTCGGAACATGTGCCAGGTCTTCGTGCGAAATGCTAAACCATCAAGGCCTGTTGACGTGTGTCGCCTCCTGCATTGGACTCGGTACTTCTGCTCAGATGTAGAGTCAGATACCAGCAGAGCTCCTGGAGTGAATGGAGCAGCAGCCAGTCTGGTGTCACCTTGGAGAGCGGTTAGGCCTGAGATCAAATTCAGACTGACACAATCACTCACTCTAACACTTTCCAATCTATTTCCTTTTCTTCCATTTCCTGGTCTTTTCAGTATATGCTAATGTCATGTTCTGCATCTGCCATTACTTTTTTTTTCTATAGCACAGGTTGTATTGAGCTTTGTCGCAGTGAATCCATAAACCTGTCTTTTATGGGAAAAGTTTTACTTTCTAAAGAGTGAAAGAAGAAGTGCAGGCTTTTGGCATGCAACATGCTGACAGGCGTCTCTTTCTTTTTAGCTCCCGCTGGACGCCTAGACTCATGGATGAAGATATCTGGGGCATCACATGCCCAAACAACTCAACATAAGCTTGTTTTGGAAGGTACACATATCACACACATTGCTTGACACCTGTCACAAATTGATGTATTTTGTCTTATAGTTCAGGTGGAGTGTGTGAGGTCTTCTTTTAAAATACCTTCTCGCATTTTTTTTTCTTCTGTTTCAGCCATCAAAACAGTTTCGTGCCAATGGCCAAAATGTGTCATATATAGTCTCAGTGCAAAAACTGCCAGGTGAAAAGGGACAGGTGTGCGCTACAAGGGAGAATTACTGTACTTTCCAGCTTTCTGGGAGAGTAAAGAAAGTGTATGTGAGAGCTGTAAATACAGCAGGGATATCTTCTCCCACTGAAGTTCGGATTTATAAACCTAAAGGTAACTCACATAAAAAACAAAAACTTGAACATTTTTAGAAAATGATTCAGATGAGATATAGTATAAAATGTGCATTATGTATTTTTCTCCATAGCTCATCCTGCGGTATTAGATGTCACGGCAGTCCCTTATGGAAACAGTTCATTTCTTGTCCAGTGGAAAAGCATGGTTTCTTTAGGACTCACTGGTCATGTGGTAGAATGGAGACCTTTATTAAAGACAGGCCTCTCCCTCATTCGGTTTGAAATTGCTCAGCAAAACCTATCAAGCATCATTATAACGGGTATGTTTTATAGTATTTGTATTTGGCTTTGCTAATCAGATTATTATCCTCTACAACAGGAATTCAAACAATCACTCTTGTGCAAGAGCTTCTTTTTCCCGTGCTTAACCTGCCTCTACACACTGTTAGACACTTGCGTGCACTGATCCACTATAACCTCTTCTCTCTCATCAATAGGTGGCTTTGAGCCCTACAAGCCTTATGGGATCTCTGTATATCCAAGGTTTAAGGATGGGATAGGCCTTCCTAAGACTGTTAATGCCTACTTGAGACAAAAGGGTAAGTCACCCAAGACACAGAGAGGCTCACACAAGCAAGCAGAGGTGTGAACCGGACCGCCTCAACTTTGAAGAAGTCAGAAGAGTGTTGCGTTAAAAAATATATGTTGTGCAATCTTTTCAGAGCGCAGCTGATACATGATGAAATAATGCCCTCTTGTGGAAAGAAATGTTTGTTGTGAATTATTTTTACTGCCCTGTAGGACCTGGGCTGTATTAAATCATGTCTAATAGCTATCTCTGCTAATCACTCATGATTTTATTCCTTTTAAAGCTCCATCCATGGTTCCAAAAATACATGTTCAAAAGACCTGGAAGTCACGTATTAAGCTTACCTGGGATGAAATACCATTAGACCAAAGAAATGGAATTATCCAAAACTACACAGTCTTCTACTGGGATCAGAAGGGACCCATTAACAGTAGGTTAAACAACTTAATTCTACTGTAGTATATAGGATATTTTAACAACTTGATCTAATATCTGACTCTTCTTCAGTTGTGAATGTAGACCCAAAAGAAAGAAGCGTGATCCTCAAAGACCTCAGCGTGTATGAAGCTTTCTTAATGGTTAGAACACTCGGTGGGAGCTTGAATGGGTCAATAATTCATTTTGAATTTGAACCCTTTGGTTAGTATCATCATTTTTTTTCTTTGTAGGAAGTTGATATGAACAGAACACGTTCTCTCAGATCAGATGTGATGTGTTTTTCTTTTCTTAGATGCAGTCGCTGTTGTGATGATTGTAATTGCATCCGGTTTTGGACTGTCATTGTTAATTATTTTCATAGTCCTGACTTGTTTCTTCAAACATAAAAGGTAAGATAATGCCCACACTGTTTTAAGCGGTGAAGCTGTAATATTGTTCATTCTTAAAACTTTTATTTATTTATTTATTTATTTTTACTTCAAGGTTAAAGGGGTTTTTCTGGCCAGTTGTTCCAGATCCAGTTAACAGCAGTATCCTAAGATGGGCATCAGAATCAACACAGGTGCAGAAAGTGGACATGAAGCATGAAATGAAACAGAAATGATTTTATGCATTCTATCATGCAAAGTTTTTGGTTAAAGCTGCAAAAATCTGTAGATTTATAAAAAGCAATATGTAGAATATAAAGAGGATGAATCCGGTAGGGAATTCTCACAAAATTCTGCAGTAATGATTTAGTGTTTTCCATCTCGTTATTTTTGGTTTAACATCGCATTACTTGACTCTTTTAATTTTCAGCACTTTTCAATGAAATTGAGACAAACTTGCTAAACATTATGGTTCATTTGACAGAGAAAGAAGCTGTTTATAAAAAGAGGCTGAATATAAATCGATGTAACTTAAATAAATACATTTGCAATATTAGACATTTAAAGCTTGCTTCACTGCACCAGTGTGCTAAAAAAAAAATGGACATGATACAGTGTGGGGCCTACTAATTAAGGACATTATTGACACAGTTATTCTTCACTTGCAGTATACTCATCCATCATTTGACAGCGAGGAACCCAATCCAATATACTTGTCCCACCTCAGCTTCCTGGACCTCCCTATGAAATTAAGCAAAGAGGAGGATGATCTTTGGATAAAGAGTGCAGAGGATACCAGCGACCTGGGAGAGTCAATTTGTGGCTCGCCGTTCATCACCGGATACTCTGGCTCAAACAGTGACTCTGTTCCCTATGCTACTGTGATGTTCTCTGGTCTGTGTAACAGCCCACCACCCAAAGAGCCTCATGTGTACCTGCGCTCTGAATCTACACAGCCCCTCTTAGAGACAGAGGAACCTTTCACTCCAAAGTGTTACCAGAATCTGGTGAATGATGGGATGACAGGGAAACAGTGTTTTTTTGGGCCAAGCCATGACTGTGTACCCAGAGAAGTGACAGACCCAGGCGGTCTTTGGGATGACTTTCCTTTTCTGCGAGCATTAACCATTAATGATACTCAAAATGACTGAAACAGCATTGGTAATGATAAGTGTAACTGCTTTGTTAGAGGCTTACATGAATCTATGTGCAGTGAATTTAATGTGATAACAGAACATAGCTGTAAATGTCATAGCTACTAGCAAAATTTATTAGATTGATACAAATCATGTGGATATTTAATGATTATTATGGCAAAGCTTTAATACGCTTTGTAAATATACCACCTTTGCAGAAAATATCTTTTTTGTTGTTGTTGTTTTTCACTTTAAACTATATTGTAGAGATAATATTCATGTGGATTATATGTGAATTCTGATTAAATATCATATCTTATAACATTATTTGAACCATTTAAAAATGCAGAAAAATGACTTTGCCTTTGATTTACTCAATATTAAACTCTACATTTGCTATTTATTTTCCCAAAAAACACGCTTTATTTAAATGATACATGTGATATAAAACTTAAAGCCTGCATTATACACCCAATCATCACATTAAAACATCACACTAATCTGAGGTTAGCAGGACATATTTGCTGGTACACTGAAGGCTCTTCAAAAATGTCACCGCTACCTAAATTGATGTATGCATCCATTTAGTTGTACAAAGGAAATGGATAGTTAAACTTCCCATTTCATTAACATTTACACAAAAAAAAAAGGCTCGAATGTAAATATTTACTTGACCATAGTCGTGGTCTTTAGCAATAACAATCCTCCAGGCTTTCTGAAGGTTTCTTTGGACATTAGCTGTTTTTCACTCATTTTCAGTCCAGTCCATGCACCCGTCAAGGGATGAAGGGTCTTACATCTTCACATAACAGACAACTCAGGAGAGAAAAGGTTTCAAAATTGTATCTTTAGGAATTTTGTTCCTACCCTGTTGCAAAAACATATAATTTGTTTCCCCCTCTTTAGTTAAATCTATGTGCAAAATAACACTGTTTGACAGGCATAAAATGGTATTTTTGCACCAACAAGATGATTCCCAAAGAGCTATCAGCCAAAAACCTGGCATATCTGTGTGCAGGGTGGCCTTAGAAAAATCTGAAGTTGGACAAGCGGAGGACAAAAGAAGAAATGGCAGGTCTAAAAAACATCTAGAGCAGATAAGCAGTATTTAAACATCATGTCCTCAAGAAATAGGAAAACAAATAGCAAAGATGTGACCTGTGAGATGCATTGGGCCTTTTAGTTTATCCAGCTAATGTTTGCTGAAGCCACATCAGAAATGTTTTCAGTGGAAGGGTGGCTGTCAAGAAGCCATTCTTAAGGAAGTGAAACTAGGAGGAAAAAGCTGAGGTTTGACAAATTACACAAGAACTTGACTGAAAATCGGTGGGAACAGGCCTTATGGAGCAATGAACCCAAATTTGAAATCTTTGGTTCAAATCATCATCAGTAGGAGGTCAGGAAAGAAGTAGAACAGTGCATGTCTGCAACCATCTGTAAAACACAATGATGGCTCTGTTTTGTTTTGGGGCCAGTGGTGTTGGGGATGCTGTCAAAACTGATAGAATTATGAATGGTGAAAAGTACCATCAGATTTCAAGCCATCATGCAATACCATCTGGACAGTATCTGATTAGCAACAGCTTCATTTTTCAGCATGATAATAATTTCAAACACACTTCCAATACAGTAAAAGCATACCTGGATAGAAAAATGCATAATGGGACACTGTCAATCATAGCCCGGGCCTCGATATTATTGAAGTAGCGTGGGCTCATCTTAAAAGAGAATGCAACAAAAAGCAGCCAACATCCAAAGAAGAGCTTTGGAATGTGCTTCAAGAAGCCTGAAGAACTATTCCTGAAGACTACTTAAAGAAATTATAGGCTTACGCAACACAGTCCAGGTTGTGTTGAGCAATAAAGGTGGTCATACTTTCAAGTTAATTTCATAAGCTCTGGGTTTGCCTTCTCTACTGTATTTCCTTGTTTGCATATTTCAATAATTTGCTACACCTATTTCCCATTTTCCTCGCAAAGTATAAAGAAAGGAATGGTGTCTTGGACTGTACTGTATGTCAGTAGTTATAAAATAACAAATCAGCACCATCAATATGCTTTTTTACTGCTTTGAGTTGTTTTTAATAGTAATAATTAGGGGTGAAATTTTCTCATTAACAGTGAATGCGTCAGTTATTAAATCCAAAATCCACCCTATCCAAAGTCAACAGTTTCTCCTTCACAATTGGCAGCTCCTTAGTTTCCCCTCCCCTCAGGTTAAGAGTCTGGGTGTCAGCTTTGGCAGACTTTATCTTTTCACTCTCATATCAATAATATTACCCGGACTGCATACTTCCAGCTACGAAACATTAATCGTCCCGCTCTTGTTACCACCTGTATTGATTACTGTAATTCTCTTCTATTTGGCTTCCCTTTCAAATCCCTCAAGAAGCCTCAAATGCTTCAAAATTCAGCCACTCGCTTCACCACATCGCCCCAGTCTTACATCAACTCCACTGGCTTCCAGTTAAATTTAGAATTCACTTCAAACTCCTCCTGCACACATTCAAGGCCATCCACACCCTAGCCCCTCCTTATCTGTCCGATCTTCTTCACATCACCTCCTCCTCCCGCTTCCTCTGTTCTTCCTCTGCCTGCCTCAGCACCATGGGGAACAGAGCTTTGTCCCCAACTATGGAACTCTCTCCCACCAGACATCCGCAATACTGACTCTTATCCAGTCTTCAAATTACAACTCAAAACTTACCATAGTATACTCACTTTAGTTCCTTTGGCCATTTAATTTCTTATTCTGTGCTTTTATGCTTTCTCTGTGGTTTGTTTTGTTCCTACCTCTCGTTGGGTGTCTTGAAAGGCACTTAAAAATAAAATGTATTATTATTACTTAATCAAACTGGCACTACTGCAAATAATAATAATAATAAAACGTAGCGTTAAAAGACTTTAAAGCCTGTTTTACCGTTTTTATCGATGTGCTCTGTGATTGTTATTGTAGCCTAGCAAAGCATCCCTCAATCGTTACTTGGCTGGTTCGGTCTGAAAACATGGCGAGCCTTATGTAGGGGTCGAGTGTGGTTACTTGATACATTTTTCAACCGTTTATATTTTCTTCCTTATCATCCATACTGTGAGCCATGTTCACAAGCATAGGCCTGAGAGCAGTCCTTAAGTTACCAGCTACTGTTTTGCGGGAAAGCTCGGCAGCTCTGTGTTCTGCGGCATCTGTCAAGCTGTGGACGAACAGGTCGAGTTTACTGTCCGGACCAAAAACGAGAAGTGGTAAGTGTGGGGAACACAAAACCAAGGGGAGCTACTCTGCTTTGAAGCTAAATATCAGTCCAAAAAAATGCGTTCCTGGGAGCAGTTCGTATTTTCGTTGGGTTCTTGGAAGGTTGCCTTCACGAACAGCAGGCGACGCTGTTGGCACAGATGCGCACCAGACCGCAGGCTGCATGTTAATTTAAGCGGAAAAAAACGCATACCTCACGTCTTAAATTCTTTTCCACCATAATATTAAGTGCAGTAGTCGGAGGCTTTGCACGGCTCCCATGTGCATCTTTCATAGTGCTCTCTCCACAACAACGCTATGACAATTTCATGTTACATGTCTGGAAGCTGCCCTGCTATTTGTCACTGACAATCATAAAAAGATAAGTTTAATATTTGATTGTTAAAAATATGATTGTTAGTATTCAGTCAGCTGTACCCCCCGCCCCCCGGAAAAAATGTATTGTGACTAGTTTGTCACTCATTTTCAGTCCAGTCCTGGTACCCCTCTCAAGGGATTAACAGTGTTATGTCTACACATAACAACACAGACAACAAAGAGCCTGGTTTAAATTGTATTTAGACAGCCTAGCAGACTGTCACAATAACGCATAATTTGTTCCAATTTCTTGAGTTGAATCTATATTTTTAAAAATGCCAGATGCTGGATTTTTGCATTTTCAGAGTTTCAAATGTGTATAACTGTGCCTGATTTCGGTTGGGAAATAATGCCACCCAAAAATCCAAGCAGTGTAAACACAGGACAATTTTACAATCTGAATAGATATTAAGTACTGCTTCCAGTGTCACAGATCTGCTCATCTTCACTTCCAAAAAGTTCCTGTGCACACAACAGTCTAAAAATATTAAAATGTGCAAGGATCTCCTGATGTGCCGGAATCAGGTTACATCTGCATGCGGAGCCTCGAGTCTCTTTTCATACTTTTCGCGACGTCTCGGCTCCCACACAGATCAATAAATGCATGCTGTGTGGAAAACTAGGACATCTGGGGTTTTTTTGGTTGGCTCATATGTAATTTCTAAGTAGACAGGATAGCTTGTCAACCCTCAGATAGAGGGACTGTGAAGAGATTCTCACAACTTTTCACAATTGATGTCTGCTAATCAGAAGGTTCTTGCACACAATATGTGAAATAAACAAAAAGAATATCAGAAATATTTTTATACCTTCCACGCTTCCCTAATAAGAAACAGTGTTATGGGGTGACATGAAACCTCTAAAAGAGGTCTGGGTAACAGTGTGATGATTTTGCAACTTGAAACTTTTCTCCCCTAAATGTTTGTGTGGTTGCCCCCCCCCGCACGCATTTCTTTGTCTGCTAAATCTTATGCAATATCTTGCTTTGCTATCATAATATCTAGAGCATCTACAGAAGCTCTGCTTTCATTTTCCCCCTCAAGTCTACTAGACTATGACAGCTTTTTTTCTCTCACCCGTTGCAACCTGTGCACTGAGTCACAGGTCTACCAGCCCTTCACTGACAGGCTCAAATAAGAACTGTTTGGCTTGCAGACCACACGCCACTGCACCATTACAAATGTAGCAATGAAATACTTTTAACCCAAACGTGCATTGCACACTGCTGCCTAACAGAGCTGAAATCACTAGCAGCATGTCAAGGAAAATGTATGCTGCCTTTAAATATTTGACTTTTGTTTCTGCTGTACAGGATAACATTCAAGTAAGGTAAAACACTCATAATACAGTATTCTCATCAGCAAAGCACGCAGCCATGTGAAAACATCTCAGTGCTCTTTGATGATGAGTTTCCATGAGTGGATCGCAGTCTTGGTGGATTTTTGAAGGAGGGGTGAACTATCAGTGTAATGAGGAAGTGACATAATTTGCTGTCTTGATGATATTGAAAACCGCTGTCTTATCACAACCTGATATGTGCGAAGTTGCGTTTTAGCTCATATGACAACCATTTTTTTTTTAGACAGATTATCTTAGTTATACTCTATAAGTCACTCGATAAGTCACGCAGATTAAACCTCATGAGTCGCGTTATCATCCTGTAGAATTTGTTTTTGTAGAAAAGGAATGCTTTTCAAGCGCTCTCACCTTTCTACTGCCTTTTTACTTTTTGTTTATCATTTTGTTTTTCTTTGAACAACTCTTTAGGTACCAGCTGTCTGATGTCTTCTAAGCAATGATTCCCTTGTTACCTCTGCCAAGGGAGTCATGTTTTTGGTAGCGTATGCGTGCGTGTCATTCTGTCTGCAAATAAGAGCTCAAAAATTTTTGAATGAATTCTGATCAAACTTTGTGGGGGTGTTGGGTGGAGTCATGTTAACAATCCATTAAAATTTGGCTTACATCCACCAAGGTTTTCAGGTGGATCTCTGACCTTTTGTTCAAGGTCAAATAAAGTCTGTTCTCACTTTTACAGTTCACATTTGCATAAAACCTTTGCCTCTGTCTGTGTTACGGTGCTTATGACACATTCTGTCTTCAGGAATTTGCTGCATAGCGTTTTCTGGTGTGTGATGCAGTGATGCACTGTCAGCTTACCTGTGCAGTTCTCCCTTTGCATCTTCTCCCACAGCCGTCCCACCAATCCACTCTTTCCTCATGTACCTCGTGTGAGGGTTTAACTCTGATGTCAGCGAACATGTCCTCTGCCTCCCACCTGTTTTGAAAATCCCTCTTTTCAAAGTCTACTTTTTGTTTGGCCATTTTTGTAGGTCAGGCTAGCTTTTACTGTATAAAGTGCTGACCGATGTTTTATCTGCTGACCACTGATCAGTGTGTCATTGGCAACGCGGGAAAACAGGTTAGTGCACAGGTCTTGATGTGCGTGGCAGCTGCTGCAGTGTATAGTGGGATTTGTAGTATAAGTGGTGGGAGCACTATGAAATTATTTTGCAGGCCAAATATAATTATATCAGTGGCTCCATAGTGTAGAGTTTTACAAATTCCCCTGACAAGGGAAAAATCCCCAATTCAATCCCAGGAGAAAAGTACTATAAGTGCTTTGAGTGCTCAGTCAGAGTAGAAAAGCGCTATATAAGAACTAGTCCATTTACCATTACCATTTAACAAAAGTCCCTCTGGGGTTGCATTGATATCTGACCTAAAAATCTGCCAAACCAAACATTTGGAGATACCTGCTGTGGTGAACCCTTGAGAATAAAGGAGAAGCCGAATGTAGTGTTTTTAATCTACTTAGCATGAATGTGCACAATCATTCATTTTACATATGTTTTTTTCAGTTACTGGAAGCTTTGCTGTTCCACAACCAGTGAGACAGTATGCCCGGGCTCCAAAGGAAAAGAAGACAGGTATATATATATGAGGGACTGTCGCCACCAAAGTGTGTGTGTGTGTGTGTTGCTTGTGGACATTGTTAAATGCTTACATGAGTATTTGTTTTCCTTCAGGACCTGAGAGCCAGCTCAGTGATCTTCCTCCAACAATGCTGAAGATGGATTATGCAGCTGTTCCTCTTGCTCAAACGTAAACATATAAATATTCCATACCATAAAAAAAGTCCAAATTTCTATTAACATTTACTTCACAAAAGTGTGTCCACATATTTATTGATCATCTACTCTTCTAACACTATTTTATTTTCTACTAACAGAACTGATGATATTGTCAGACAGCTTCTTTCTTTGGAGCTGGCCAGTCATGTAAGTTTGTCTCTTCATGTACAATGGTTGGCCCTTTTGTGGGAAAGTAGAGGCATAAACAACTAGTGCAGCACTAGTAACTAATAGTAATAATACTATTCTTGTCTTCAGACTGAAAAGCTTCAGCTGAAAAAGGAACAGCTGATTGCAAAGGTCCAGAGGGATGAGAATGATCGCAGCTCAGAGGAAGTCAAGGGTGAGGTGCAATTCTTTAAAGTTGCACATACAAACAAGGGATTAAACCATAGATTATATGATAAAATTCTCCCTCTGTTCTTTCTCTCTCAGTGGCTATATTGACTGCTAGAATCCGAAATTATCAGGAACATTTACAAAAACATCACAAGGTGAGTTAATAAAATGCACATTAATTAGAAAATTTGTTATGTAGACAGGTTTTATAAAAATGACGTAACATATTTAGAGCACTTAACTAATATCACGGGAACTTTCATGTTTGAAGACGTCTCTCCACATTTCCTCTCTGCCTTTGTGAGGTTTGCATGTGCTACAGGATATCCTGTATACTCCCCCACATTAAATAAAAACATGCGTAGCATGGCCAAGGTCGGAAGTTTCCATGTTACATCACACCCTAAAGATTTTTATTAAAATTAAGTATTTTTGGTGTTGCATTAGGAAGTAAGTGTAAACAGATGAGTGATTAACTGTGCCTCAGTAGGCGCCCTGATTTCCAACTCATTTGGGCCTGTTTGAATTCACATTCAATATTATGTGTTATTTGATGCCAGGATAAAGCTAACAAGAGGCGGATGCTCATGGCCATTGACCAAAGGAAAAAGCTTTTGAAACGCCTTCGCTTAACTCGCTATGATGCCTTTGAGAAAGTGTGTGAGCAGCTGGGCATCACCTACACCTTTCCCCCAGAGTACTACCGAAGGGCCACTCGCCGCTGGCTGGCCAAGAAAGAATTCTGCATTAAGGTAGCAAACAAATGGGCCTGCTATTCTCTTTACATCTACATTATCTCTGTGTACTCGTATCTGTTAGACAAAACCTTAAACTTTCCACTACACACAAGTGTAGTGGAAGTGTACTACATGTACTACAAGTGTCTAAGGCATTACTCAAGCTTTCTGTATACTCATCTGACATGTTGAAGGTGTTATTTTATACCCCCCACTAACACTTGGGTGTGTGTGTCTGTGTGTATGTGTCACCTCAGGTCTTCAAAGCAGTGCAAAAGCAAAAAGCGGAGCAGAGGCTGAAGATGAAGATGAAGAGTTTAGGCTCCACAGAATCAAAGGCAGCCGAGACAAATGCAGCTGAGATCCAATGAGATAAAATATTGTATTATGTAGATAAATAAATGTTTTTTTCCCCATGCTGCCATCACGCAATACTACTTTCTCTTTGTTGTCATTTTGATGCCAGAACTGCCTGGAAATGTCAAAGTTTAAATGGAATAAAATATCTCAATAAAAGTTACACTGAAAGAAGTTTGATTGAGCTAAGACATGACCACCAGTTATATGAATTTAAGATTTCATTTTAGAAAACCAGGAAGCCAGACACTATTCTCAGGTGCAGGACTAATATGACCAGAAAATGAGAGCAAGTGATAAGCATGCTAATTAGAGTTAAAGCTAACACAAAACACCCGCACTGCAAATGCTTCATCATATCTGAAAAGGATAACTCTTTTAAACCACATGGTAGAGAAGTAGTGCCGAACTGCTATCAGTAGGTTGACACTGTCCTCTATGATGGCTTCATATCACAACTGGTGTTTTTCCATCGGCGGTCAATGGCATTTATGCAAGTTATGGCGTATCAGACAAGCATGTGGAAGACACTCCCTGGAACAGTACTGTTTGGGCAGTGGGCAGGCTTTCTGGAAATCATGGGATTTTCTTAGTCCAGGTTTCTGTTCTGCAATTAAAAGCTTGTTAGCAATGCAATGTAATTCATCTTTTTGAGTGTGGGTTAAATGTATAGATTTAGTTCAAGTTCGAGAGCAAAGGCTAAAAACCTAAAGTATGTTAAATTTACAGTGACATTCCTGGCTTAATGTTATAGAGGAGTTTTTGCCAGATTTTGTTGCCTAACAGTTATTGGGGAAAACTGGTCATATAAAGCTGTACATGTGGGGTTCACCAAGGGATCTGATTTAAATGTGACGCTGTGCAACTTCGCAACAAAATTAAGCTCATTTTAATTCTCAGATGTGGTATAACAAGGGCATCAAACATTAAAAGCAATTTGTCATTGGCTTTAGTTAATCTGAAAACAAGGCTTTGCAGCTTCATATAGTTTTGTGTTGGTTCAAATCACGAGTTAAACCCATCCCTTCTTTTACCTACTACATCAGTGACATAGTGCATTAGTAGATTAAAACCTCAAGACAAGAGACGTTGCATTTGTGGGTGTCATGTGAAAGTGTGGTCTTAACAATTCTGATGACTGCATGAGTTCCCTGAAGTGTGCTGATCTGTTGTGAGATCAGAAAAGCATTTAACTCCCAGTCAGATACATGTGCCATTCACCTAGCTATCGGAGGTCGTACCCTTTATCATCCTCAAATAAAAGCAGCAGTTCCTGTTAATGGACTGATTTTTTTTTGATTTTTTTTTTGCCAGCGAATCACCACAGATCTTTTATCATCCCCATAAAGAGCAGGTTGTTGGCACACTAGCATTTCACAGCTCAAGCTCGTCAGTTTCCTGTGTGGTGTGCAACTTGTCATTTTGAGCAGGAGCTCATACTCAGACTCTTCTGGTAAGTGACGCCGTCTTTTTCCTTTCACAGCAGATTAACTTAAAAGTTAACTATTATTTAGTTAAACTCAGATTTTTTCATAAACTATATTTGCAATCCATGCACTTCTTGTAGTTAAAGTTTCAATTTCCGTTACGATACAAAATAACATGGCCTTTCATTTGTTCTTTGGGTTAAACATAAATTATTTATTTATGTCACCACATACATGAGTGTAATCATTCATACAAAACTGTGATAATAGCCCATGTTACACTAACATACTACTGTACAAGTATCTACAGTTTATATTCAGAAGCATAAATACATTTTAAAGGGAAATTCCAAAAGTATTTTGCAAATCAAAACTTTTTTACATCAAATAAGAATGTAAACTGTTGCATGCTGTTTTAAGAAGGGTTTTCTATATAATTCTGATTAAGAACTATATAAAAGTTAATTAGTGTGTAACTCTCTAATGCTCTCTAATGTGTTATTAACCAGGTAGCTAAAGCTAAACAAGCAAATCAAGCAATCCAAATGTCAAACCCAGTGGTCACCCATCAACCAGGTGCTGGCGGCTATGGGACAAATGTCCAAACAGGAGAGTGGAGCACAGGCTTGTGTTCCTGCTGCAGTGACTATTTGGTCTGTAAGTGCAATGCACACAACTAGTCCATACACGTCTTTTGCCATTTTCTTTTTCAGAAAGACATCGTTTTCTTTGGCACGAATTCACAACAGAATGTGCTTGTCTTGTTTAGGTGCCGTTGGTTGTTTCTGTCCAATTGCACTGAGTTGCTACACCGCAAATAAGTATGGAGAAAACTGCTGTTTGGGTTGCGTGCCAGGTGGCTTAACTGCCATGAGGACTCATATGAGATTAACCTATGGTATTCAGGTATGTTACCCATGCAGATCAACAGAGTTATAGATTCCAAACTTAGGTATGCCCTACCTTGTGCCATTAGTTGTGCTTTAAGTCTGTATGTAACAAGTATAACAGCTTCATTATGGCTTTTATGAAAGACAGAAACTTTGCAAACACTGGAAATTTTGTGTTCCCCACAATTGAGAAATCTGAAACACTTCTCTTTTTTTTTTTTTTTTTGCAATTTCTGCAATCTTCTAACTACAGGGAACAATATGCAATGATGCCTTAATGACCTTCTTCTGTGGACTTTGTGAAGTGTGCAGGATGGCAAGAGAAATCCGCATCAGGAATGGAGAAATTTCACAGTAACAAGAGTTTTTCATGATGTCCAGCTGTTGTGGAAGCAATTTGTTTATTCTGGAAGCTTTTACCCAGACACAGCAGCTAATAAAATATTATTTTCAATGTATAACCCCCCCCCATCTTTTAACTTTATTCTCTTCACTACTGCTGCCGTAACCTGTTTCAATTCAAATAATCTGTTGATTTTGTTACTTTTCGCCCTGATGTTTTAGCACTCCTGTATTGATCAATTTGATTAAATAATAAACTCAACAGTGGTTTTGCCAAGAAGTTGTTTTTGTGGCTGCTTGGGTCTTGGAAGTAGATGTCTATCTCATGTTGTGTCATGGCCCCTAGACAGGACGTAATAACTGTCAGTACTGTAAATAAACAAAAAATTGATGGCTCACCTTATTTCATTTACTTCTCAATGTAAGAATTGGGTGAAATTGTCATCAAAAGCTCTATTGGTTTTTGATCAATTGTGCTAAAGGTTGTGAGCAGCTTAGTAAAAGGATAATCTAATAATAATTTAGGTTAATTATACTGGTTTGAAAGGCTTACACTAGCCTGGAAACTCCTGATTTAAATTAAATTATTATATAATCTGTATGATTACATGGTGAAAAATTATTTATCTACCTATTCAATGAGCTCCTTTTTATTTACAACGCGGTTTTACCCCGCCCCTTTCTGGTGCGTCAGTACCCCATAGCGCCTTGATTGGCTATTACCGTCGTGGCCTGGCAACCAAAAGCGGCTTTACCAAATAGACCCCTGCCAGCTAAACCATTCGAGATAGCTCCAGTTCCTGGTTATCTACTTTTTTTTTCCTGGAGAAATTCAGCTTCCGTCATGTCTTCAAGGACTCTGCCACTGCTTTTTATTAATCTCGGCGGGGAAATGCTGTACATCCTAGATCAACGTCTCCGAGCTCAGAATATACCTGCTGACAAAGCTAAGAAAGGTAGCTAATTTAGCAGCTTTACAGCTAACAACACGAATGTCACCCTGTTCCAGAGAAATGTTAATGGTATACCGCAGTAAGTGCACATGCATCTCTTTCGTTTACTGTTTCGTGTATTGGTAAGTGTTGATGAATCACAAAGTCAAAAAGAATTTTCGCACGAGACTGTAATTAGAAGCTCTGAGGAAATTTTAATGCAATTCTCATAGTGATCCAAGGTGTATTATTAGATAACCGCTATATCATTTGTACCTTGAACGTATTTAAAAGAGAGCACGACTTCTAAAAAATAAAAATATGATGGTAATCCAAATGTAGCCACATGTCGCACAGTCTTTAGATGTATTTTTAACAATCTGGTTTTTAAAATAGCCTTTAATTTATGTATCTCCCTTTGAATTCATAAAGTTTCCACAATACCTGGCTGGATAGAGGCGGACAGAAAGAGAGGTATTACTACAAGATGCAATAATGCGCTGATGCATTAGTAGCTCTTTTGCTCTGCTTTGGCTTAGCCTGAACTCATGCCATGCATAAACAATAGTATTTGATGAATGAACAACAGATGAGACTTAATAAACAGATGAACTCATAAACAACGTCCTGTAATTGTGGCAGGGTCACTTAAACACAGGCACCCTAGCTACAAGATTTATTGGCTCTAAGTATCTTTCTTGTATATATGTCAATATTCTGAGACTCAAATTTCCAAGCTTCCCAGCTGACTTTTATCCTATATGTTTTTCCAGGGATGTGCTGGTCATATCACTTCAGTTTATGAACCAAAGTGAAAAAAAACATTTTTTAAGCCATATACTTCGAACTTCCTTTGAGTTAGTCATACAGTAATATTAGTTTTCCTAAATTTGAACGCTCTTGATTTTATGTACTTTTGTAACTGAACTTTTATGGGTAAGTATAGCTGCTTTAATTAATATAAAAAGGAAAATTTGGTGGTTAGTAATTGTGATCAGTTGCAACGGAGATACAAATCCCATTTTCTAAAAAAAAAAAAAAGTATTTTTCACTCTGCAGGATTTCTAATAAATAGTTTTGGCAAACTATGCTGCTGCTTTGTTATGGTCTTCAGGTTTCAGCTCTAGATAAAATTGTTTCGGGCAATGTAGAATATAGAGTGCTCATCTGCCTGCTTCTGAGCCTACAGTATGGGAAGCGCATTTGTCCAAAATCAATTAACATTTTGTGGTCTTTTGTTTTTAACTGTTTGCCTGAATAGTTATGAATGACATCATCACCACTATGTTCAACAAAAAGTTCCTGGAAGAGCTTTTCAAGCCGCAGGAGCTTTATTCCAAGAAGGCCCTGCGGACTGTTTTTGACAGGTTGGCCCACGCGTCCATAATGAGACTCAATCAAGCTAGTATGGACAAGGTAAGTCAAGTATCTGCATTAGATTAATCTACATGTCAGTCAATACAATATCTAATCAGTTTATAATTAATGCATAAGTTTTGTCATCTTCCAGCAACAAAACATTCATACTGTGTCTCCCTCTGCTGTTTATTATCCAACAACACCAAGCATTTATTTTTGATGGCTGAGACAATATGGTGATGAATGTGTACCTCTTCATAGCTCTATGACTTGATGACCATGGCTTTCAAGTATCAGGTGCTTCTCTGTCCACGACCTAAAGACCTCCTCCTTGTCTCCTTCAACCACATGGATGCAATCAAAGACTTCGTGAAAGATACTCCCAGCATTCTCAGCCAGGTTGATGAGACTTATCGACAGCTTATAGAGGTACTACATGGGGGACTGTGCTGTCTTCGCATATGTTAAAAGCAGATACAACCAGCAATATTTTACATGACCTTTTTCTGGTTAAAAAAACAAAAAACATAACATGGAAAGAGGCTTCCAGCTAGGGTAACTAAACAAAGAAAAATGAAGAAGACAGCGAAAACTCAGGAAAAAAAAATTGTAAGAGTTTTTATATATTGTAGCTGGTGATACACTGGGAGTCAGTACTTTTCCTCAGGCAGGATTTAAGGAAATGCATTATAGTAAGATGGCTGAGAGAAAACTCACATCTGTGTGTTAGAAGTGTTGAAGTCTTATGACCAAGCAAACTACGAAGGCCCACTTAAGACAAAGAAGGCCATTTAAACCAACTACATACAAGATTTTACATCAACAGTAGACACTGGTAGGAGTCTTTTATGTGGCAGTCTCTCAAAGTTTTTTTTTAATTACACATACTCATATTACCCATATACAGTACTAGTCAAAAGATTGGACACCTTTTGACCATTACTGTATGTACACATACCCCATACAAAGAAACTTTAGAGAGCATATAGTTTAACAAATTATCTACTGTCTGTCTAATTATGTCTCCCGTGTCACATAATTAGACAGACACTACCTGCACTCAACTGCACTCCTGTCCCTGTTGCTGTATATAAACTGGGACTTGAGTGCATCTTTCCTTTTCTTATTCTTTTTATTTCCTTTTATTTCCATCTTGCAACTGCCAGTACCACCAGTGTAAATAATTTTTTTCACCAGTTTTAGATTTTTATTTTTTTAAATTTATTTATTTTTTTTAGATGTACACACCTTTGTCCAGTGGTGAATTCCAGCTAATTAGACAAACTCTTCTAATCTTCTTTCAAGACATGCATATAAGGGTGAGTTATCATTTGTAACAGTTAACCATGAAGATGGTGTAACTGAACTGTTCCTGCTCGTTCAGTTTATGTCTACTTTCTGCATGTGTCTGTGTCTTCTTCTGTGCCAGGTATCTATTTTCCTCAAGGACAAAGTGCAGAATTCAAATGGCCGCTTTGTACTTCCCACCAGTGGTCCTGTGCCCCATGGCACACAAGTCCCTGGCTTGATAAGGTACCACAGTAAACAGCTCTTATTCCTCGCATGCTCTTAAGTTTAAAGAATAAAGACTAAATAAGTGGTTTTGATATCATACTTCTGCTCTGGTCCTTGCAGTGAACTTTAATGTCTACCCCTTTGTCTTTCATATTGTCTCTTTGCTATCTTACTCAGACACTGTAATCTGATTTTAATTAAGCCTACCTGTAGCTAATTGCATTGCAGAGGTTTTGTTCAAGAAGTGTTTGACTTCTAATTTTAGATACCTTGTATGTTCAGCTTGAATCAACTTTCTTAAGGATTTTCCCAGTGAAATATTTTAAGCGGGAAACAAAGACTCATATGCAACACATACGAAGCTTTTTATTTAAAAGCAATGTGTTTATCATATACGTGCATGTCCATAAGTGCACGTTGCGCCAGAACACCCTATGTCTCAGGTCTATGATCGGTTTTGGAATGGTATCGTCATGTGCAGCTCTATCTTCTGGACACTCGGGTAAAGAGAGGAGTTGAGCTGTCAACTGATCACCACCTGGAGTTGGATCAGGTGCTGGGGGAGGATGCTGAACAGACCTGGTGCACCTCAATGTATAGTGAAGGTGCACTGGGAATGCCTGGCAGAGGCCCCAGTCCATAAGATCTTCAACTCTCAAGGCCTTTACATACCGGACGTGCGGCATTTGTTTTTTCGGATCAAGGTAAATTTTTCTGACTTTCGCAAGTGAACAAACAGATCTGACCAATCGGAGCGCTGCATTTAGCAACATGTGAGTTCATTGCCTAAAACACGCACTGATGTATAAAATCATACTATTTTACCTCAGACACACAGCTACACGCTGCTCCGGGTCAGTCGGCTCTCTGAAATTATCCTCTGCCTCCTCACATGTGGTCCCAACTCTTCCAACAAGAGCTCAAACTGTCCCACTGATTTCAAGCAGCCGTGGTGCAGCTTCAACTCCAGGATCAAACCATAAAACTCTCCCTGCTGCTGCTTTCATATGAGTTGGATGAACTCAGAATCTCTGTTTCTTCCTTCTCTTGCTTAGAAACATCACACCCTCATTACAGTACATTATCGTTTGATGTCGACTTCATTTCTTCAACAGTGCATTTTATGCGGACGATTTATTTGCAAAAACACAACACGTCCGGTGTGTATGTAGGTTACACGACAAGTGTCGTTTTTATGCAATGCACCCGGTGTGAAACGGCCTTCACTTCTGGTAGAACTTTGACAACATTCCGAGGGAGGCTGAGGACACTGAGTCCAAATGGACCATGTCCCCCACCTCCATTGTTGAGGGTGCCACACAGAGCTTCAGCTGCAAGGTAGTTGGTGCCCGTCGTGGTGGTAATCCCCAAATAAGATGTTGGAGACAGGAGGTGAAGGGAGCCATAAAACTGAAGAATGAGTCCTATCAAGCTTGGTTAGCCTTTGGGACTTCGGAGGTAGCTGATGGGTAGCGGCGGGCCGAGCGGAACGCAGCCCAGGTGGTGGCTGAAGCAAGGCTGAGGATCTAGTCAGGGGAGTGGAAGGAATAGTTTGAGGACCTCCTTAATTTCACTGACACATCTTCTGTAGAGGAAGCAGAGTCTGGGAAAGAGGGGGACAACTCGCTGGTCACTGAGGTAGTTAAACAACTCCTTGGAGGCAGGCCTCCTGGGGTGGATGAGATTCACCCTGAGTTCCTGAAGGCTCTGAATGTTGTAGGGCAGTCTTGGCTGACACACCTCTGCAATGCTGTAAGGAGATCTTGGGTGATGCCTCTGGATTGGCAGACTGGGGTAGTGGTTTCCATCTTCAAGAAGGGTGATAGGAGGTGTGCTCCAACTATAGGGGGATCACACTCCTCAGCCTCCCCTGGAAAGGTCTATGCCAGTTGAACCTCAGATTCAGGAGGTATCCTGTGGGGGGCTTCTGTGGGAGTATAGGGTGCCTGTCCCATTGTTGCAGGCCATTCAGTCCCTGTACAACCACTGTGAGAGCTCCGAGTGAGAGGTCCGTTGTGGTGAAGAGAGAGCTGAATGTAAAAGAGAAACTGTCAATTAACTGGTCAATCTACTTCCCTACCCTCACCTATGATCACAAGCTTTGGGTAGTGACCAAAAGAACAAGATCATGGATACAAGAGGCGGAAATGAGCTTTCTCCGAAATATGGCTGGCCTCTCCCTTAGAGATAAGGTGAGCAGTGGAGTCATTTGAGAGGGACTCAGAGTAGAGCTGCTACTCCTCCACATCAAGAGATTATATCTCTTGGCTGGCATGGGAACACCTTGGTGTTCCCCTGGATAAACTGGGAGAGGGAGGTCTGGGTTACTCTGCTTAAGCTGCTGGCCCCGGATAAGCAGAAGAAGATGGATGGATGTTTGTCACATGTACTAAATGATTTCTTGACTGTATTTTTTTTTATCTGTTTTATTTTGTTTTTTGTTTTTTTTAGGATATTTAGCTGTACAGGCGAGGAGATCACTAGGCTGAAGTTCAATAATGGAGGGAACTACACCGCTGCGCTCCGCGAAGGATCTTGTGACATTTTTGGAGATAGAGTCACAAAATTGGGTACAAACATGTAAGATGCTGGAATCTTCTCTTATATAAGCATGCCTTTGTGTTTTTGTGCATTTTAAATTTTTAGTGACAGTTATCCAGAATGAGAGATATCTGAAAGCACAAAAGAAAAACAAAAAGAGAAAAATGGTGCCTGATATTGGAAATATGGTGTACCTGTTTCTTAAAAGATTACCTGATTTCCAAAAGACACGACCTTGAAAATGACAGTATTTACTTGTTTGTTTGTTTGTTTTAGTATTTTGGACAAGATAACATTTAATGTCACTCTAAAAATAATAATGATAATAATAAGGGTTCAAATCAAGTGTGAGCACCCTGCATGGTCAGTACATAGAAACATCACCTCACTTAGAGCTCGTAGGCAGCTGACACACTTAAACGTCTTTTTTGACCATTATTCCTTCTGTAAGGCTTTTGGCTCAGTGAAATTCTTAAGCAGTCTTGCATGCAATGGTTTTTATGTCTGCCCAACAGTTTGGGGGGGGGGTCTTTTTTTATTTTTTTATACTGTATACCCTGAAGGATAGTGAAAGTTATGGGAAAATCTCTCACCTTTTGAGGTTATGTAGTGTACTAAGGATCATTATCTTGTTGAGGATGCCATCTTTTTTTATCTTCAACTTTTTTTTAACCAATGCTTTATTGTTTGTTTGTTTATTTGTAGAATTTGCTTAAGTGAATTCGTACTTGTTTGTATAAGTGGCACTGGCTGCTACAGAAGCCCAAAGCATAACAAATTCACCCTATGTCTTATAGCTGGGAAGGTGTTCTTTTCATTAAACTCACCACCCTTTTTTCTCCAAATTTACCTTTTCTCAGTATGGCCAAAAAAAATCAGTCAACAGTACTTGATTCTACAACGCACAAGGCTTGGCTTATGTGTCGATTTGCAAGTCTCTACTAAGGACACAGGAAATGTTTTCTTGTGATGATGGTCACATTTGTTCAGCTGTTGAGGGCGCTAGAAGAGTTCATCACTCCACCAGACTCTTGTTAAATCTTCCTGAAGTCTTTCTGCATTCAGACAAGGGGTTTTATTAGCCTTTTTAGCAATCCTAATGACAGTTCTCTCTGTAAGTATTAGTCTTCCAGACCCCAGCATAACCTCAATTGTAGCCATTAATGGTTGTTTTTCAGTGTGACAGGCAGCTGCTTCGGTTGTTTAGGCTCTTAATTGTTTGAGTCACAGCCTTGAAATTTTCACCTGACCTTTCCTGGTCATGCTTGTGAACAAGCCAAAGTCCTTAAAAGCTAATTTGGGTCTGATACCAGTGAATGTTAGCAAAGAGCACAAATGGCTGAGGGTGCACAATGTTGCATTGCTTCCTTTGTCACCCTAAAATTGTACAATACATTCTTTTTTCTTTTCTTTTTTTTTTTTTTTACAATACATTCTTTTTGCGTACAATGTCGAAAACAATGTTTGATCATCAACCTTCGCACACCACTGTAATGGACATATTTTCTCTTTCTCTTTTATGTAGGTACAGTATAAGCCGCCCAGTGGAAACTCACATGTCTGGCACATCTAAAAATTCTGCTCAGCACACAAAGGTGAAAAAATGACAATTTCATTAACATGCAAAACAGTAACAAACTTAATGCACAGAAGTCGACCTTTAAAGGTCATGATTTAACTCTGTGTAGTGTTTACGCTATATAAACTGTGAATGACTATGGTGACGCTTCAGCATTAATATAGTAAATTTAACAGGCTGTTGTGTGTCACCAGGTCAGTGCTGCACCAAACCCTCTGGCCAAAGAGGAACTGAACCTGCTGGCCAGGTTAATGGGAGGGTTAGAACTTCAGAAACCAGGAAACGCAGACACTGGCTTCCGAATTAACCTCTTTGCCACTGATGAAGAAGAAGAGTGAGTGTTAATGTATTCTGATGTGTGCCATTTAATCAGATTTTTTTTTTTTTTTTACTATTCCAAATGTGCAAAAAACTAGCATTTTGACTCTTCATTACAGAGAGGCATTAATATCGAGGCCAGATGAGCTTTCTTATGGAGTCATAAACATCCAAGCAACCAAGGTAAAACTAAAGCATCTTAACTTGCAGCCACTTTCTGTAGGAAAGCTACATGTTTTGTTTTTTTTGTATAATTATCTAATTTTAATAGCACAGTTATTTACAGAAAAATATGGCAATTTGCCATCTAAGGCCAAAAACAGACTACAAATTGGAAATCTCAGAGTTGCTGTCCTCTTCAATCCTTTGGCAGTTTTATTGTTGTCACTGCAGAAACTACACAGCTGATCTCAGATCAGGAAAACTGATTCCCTTCTATGCTGATTGTGTACCACTTTCCTCCCATTTTACCCTCAGATCCAAAGTACCCCAAATACAAATATCTTGTTTTATTTTTACAGTGAAATTAAACACTGATCTTAGGTCACTTCACTGAAGGATTTAGACCCTTCATGGAACCACTTGAACCGTGGGACTCATTGTAACAGGCATGAGCACAGATATCATGATAGCTTTAGACTTTAGACTCAGTCATATAGCAGATGACCATTTCAGATCGGCTCAAATGCTCTATTCCTGACTTTTCCGACTGATTCGCGGCTTTTTATCTCAGAAAGAACAAATCTTGGCAGAAACTCAGTCGTACCACTGATGGACTATTTTTTTTACATTATTGCACTGAGGGCCAAATGGTCCTTATCAAAGTGTTGTGGCTTTAAGATTGTAAAGTCATTGATTCAAGATGTGAGGCTTTTCCAGTCTAACCAGATTTACGGTGATAAGGCACAAATCCCTGTAATGACCCATCCAACACTGTGATTGGTGGATAACACTGTCTTTCAGGACCAGCAGGCCAATGCAGAGTTGGCAAAGATCATGGGTGAGTTCACAGAGTCAGGAGATCAGTCTCCCACTGCCTGCAGTAAAGGGGATGACCTTCTGGCCATGATGGACGGTTTGTGACATGGTCACAGTGACAGAAATGCCCAGGGACTGGGAATCATGCATTGTCAACAGTCTGCACTAGTAAAGGCCAGTCTGCCTTCTATACCTGCAAATATACTGCAGCAGCATCACATGCAGCCAGAAAACCTGCATGCTGGAATGCATTTAAAAAGCAGATGTGAGAAGGTGTTTCTTTTAGTTGTCACATGATTAACTGCATATTTGCATTTAAAAGTACAGAATGTGTGGTGAGGCAGGCTTTAAGCTGTAATAGTAGTAACTCAAAGGAGTTTCAGTTCAGCATGATATTCAGTTGGTTTATATTAGTTTATTGACCATGTGCTAATAGCAAAGCAAGGGTTTATGCAGTGCACTATATTTCAGTTTTTAATTCTGTTGTAAATAATAGTCACATTCATTTCATTAAATTTAGTGTGAAGTCCTTTTAACAGTTACAATGACCTAACAGTTGATTTTCAGATTCAGTCCACAATTTTGTTATTCTTTATTTCTCATTATTCCCCTTTTGAATTGTATCTTGTCTTTACACCATGCAGAGAAGAAGTTTGTGAACTTCTTTTGTATTCTAATGAACACGTGATTAAGTGATTGAAGAACTGGAGGAAACCCAAGTGCTCTTTTTCATTGTGATTTGAATACTTTAAAGTCTTTATTTTGGTAACTGTACTGTTCTAGTGTAAGGATCAACTTGTAAGACATATTCCACTATCCTGTGATGTTTATGTATGTTGATGTGAACTATCGAAATGTGCTTATTCATGAGAACATTGTTATAGTATAACATAATGCAATATAACTTTGTAATATGTAAATATGTTTATTGCATATACTTTATTTTCTGTGTAGGAGAGTCCATA
This sequence comes from Pterophyllum scalare, assembly GCA_024447675.2. Taxonomy (NCBI): domain Eukaryota; kingdom Metazoa; phylum Chordata; class Actinopteri; order Cichliformes; family Cichlidae; genus Pterophyllum; species Pterophyllum scalare. The sequence goes on from JAMQGT020005888.1 coordinate 43,950, forward strand.
TTGCTGCAGTTGTTGAATGTACAATGTAGTATTTTTAATTAAAAAAATGAAAAATAATAAACAGATTCTTGCATTAAATGCATTATTAGCCTGGGTTCTAATGCAATAAAGTCTTAATACTGCCCTGAACCTTGAAACAGCTTGTTGTAATTAACTATTTCAAGCAGTAGGTGGTGTAATCTGACCTTTCTAAACAATTCGCATGGTATGACACATTGCAACAATGTGTCTTATTGTAACACTTTTTGGTTAAAATACTGCAAAAGGTGACCGATATAATTGTTAGACCAAGTTTTTTTTGTTTTGTTTTTTTCAAATCATCCTTCATTGTGCGGAACTCACTGAAATGTATTTTAAAAGTCAGGTTTATTATATTTATATATACTTATACATTTACAAGCAAATCAAAACACTCAAATCAGCATTCTTCAATGTAACCATAAAACGTATTTCCTACATTAAAGACTTGCAACGAGAACTACTACAGAAATACTTATCTCTTTTACACATGTCTGCAGTCTGCCTACAGTTGAAAGTAAGACTATGATTGTCTGCACTGTCCCACACTCACACACACACACATGAAAATGGAGCATACCATGCAAACAGAACATGCTGAGACACTTCTCCAAATTGATCTGGGGGAGGAGAATTCTAGTGAGGTCTTCCCAATAATCTTGGCAAAAGAGAGACAAGAAACACTACATGCCCTAAGGATACAGCCTACTTCCAAAACAAACAGAAACCAAATCTCATACCAGTCATCCTGCAAGAATCTTTATTAGAATCAGCAGTACTTCTGAAGAGACAATCTTTCACCATAAAGCTTTGCAAACTTGCCTATTATAAACATAGAAATCACAATTTCAGCAGCATATCAACAAAATTTGTATAATAATCATATATATATACACACACAGACACACATATGTATTGAAAAGGAAATAATTGTGCACTACTGGTTCAGTTGATGCACACATAAAAAGGACAGTTTTCAAACAATGTCCATGCAGCCTTTCCCTAAGCATGCCAACAGCCCGCTAACATGTTTTTCCCATAGACTCTGTATTCGAGTTATGATTCAGTTTCCTCTTTAAAAACTGTGGGCAGAACACTGTAAAGCCACAGGCTGACATGCGTTTCATGTGGCTTGGGGGTATATGCTCCGCTGAGTCAAGGCAGGACGACTGGTGCAACTCAAATAAGGATCTGATATTTAAGTTGCCCTCTCTGTCTTCTCTGTTCTTATCTTCCCACTGGTTTGAAACTGTTACCTGTGGGTGGAATTTAAGGTTAAGGTAAGTCTAAATTGGGATAGGTGGGCTCTCCTAAATGCCACTGTCATTTATAACTGTGTATACTGAGTAAATGACTAAGACACATTTGAGTGGGCTCTACTGGCTGGTTGTGTGCTGAATGACATGAAATCCTGCCAAGATGCACTTTTAACATACAGACAACCCTTGTTAAGAAACTTCATGAGGAGACACTTGATCTGGAGAAGGAGGATCATATATTGTAAATATTTTATGTATTTATCAGATGAAAAACTGAATTAATTCGGTGATACACAGTTTCACTGAGTCATATGGTTAACCTAAATTAAGTGCAATGTGAATATCATTAGAAAGCATCTGCAAGATAAAGCTTTATGAAGGAAATTTTCAAAGATCTCTTATGTGATTGCACACCAAACTGTTAACTAAAAGTAAAGTGGGTAAAGTTAAAGACTTCTCCGTTTATTGTAATATTATAAATTATGTGAAATCCCCTTTCAGAAGAAGACTGAGCATATGCAATGTGTTTAATGTATTAAGCTTTCTCCTAACAATTCCCCTTCTATATGAGTATGACTCAATCTTGCTCGAACAAAAAAAGGAAAAACGTATGGATTATCGTATTTATCTGTAATTAAGTAACCACCAGACCAGGACATTGTAAGCAGCATGCAATCAATATGATTTACATTAGGAGTCTTCAACTCTGATGTAATAACTTTCACTTAGCAACTTTTATCATGCAAAGATAATAATAATAAAAATGCGAGGAAGAACGTTAATCAAATCTTAACGCTGTCTGGCAGACAGCCTTGCAGGCAAACTTCTCCCATTTGCATAGCATTTCATCATCACTGTGAAACCACTATGAAAGAGCCGTCAGCATTGGTCGAGTGCGGCTGTCAATCAAATGAATTGTGTGCGTCATTTCCGTTGTCAGGTGGTGTTGTCGCTGTGGAAAGATGCAATCAGCGAAGAGCGGAGGCTTTTCCTTAATTGCTCATTTCGGTAATAGAGGCTAAATAAGCCGAAAGAGAACCTCTGTGGTTTCTCCTGTTTAAAGCGAGAAGCGCCTCACATCTACCAGAGCGTTCGCCGAAGAAATGTCCATGTTTTAGGGAGGCAACTCAGATTTAACCCGGCGGTTTTGGCTCGAGGTAAGCGAGATGGTGGCTACGTTGCTATCTAGCTTTCTGGCACGGCTAGCCAGCTGTAATGTTACCTACTTTGTTTAAATGGCCTCCCGGCTGCTCTGTAGCCTCCAGCTTGGTGCTAGCTGACATCGCTGGCCAGCAGCAACCATATTTAAACCCCTCGGGTACGCTAGAACACACATAAAAGTAGTCATAATGGAGCTAACAACTGTTCCATGTAGTTGTCACAGAAAGACTAACTCCTTGTTGTGCTGTGTGCCCCCTTTGTGTGGCCGGCAGATCCGTATTTAGCTGAGTAAATCAGTCAGCTTCGCTGTCGTACTAAGTTTGTGTGCGCGCCCAAGCTTCGTTTTATGCCGCTGTACGTAATGTACAAGGTGAAAAATAACGTGCCTGGTGCTAGTTAAGCAATCGCCACAATTAAACGTCCAATTACTCGCGTCTTGCAGTCTTGTTTAGGTGCGTGTATTTAAACGGTTTAACTCGGTCAGAGTTTTTGGTGGTGGTGGGGTGCTGTAGAAGAGCCAGACATCAGCGTCTGGCTGCTCGAGTACTGAGCTGCCTGTAGAGTGAATTTGTCCAAGTTGCAAAGCATAACGTCAGCGCTTTACTCTACGCCCGGTCTCGTTTACAGCGCTTGCTGCCAGGACTGAACAGTGTCCAGTCCAGACCTTGTAGTTGCAAAATGGCACCAAACGACGTGTAGCAGGCTCTCCGTGTGTGTTTGTAGTTATTTTCGTCAGGTGATTTGCAATGTGACCTTGCGTCCACGACGTTGGCGTATGGTCAAGGGCGTTGTTTTTGTCATAATCTAGTAATCTGCAGTAAGTAACAAGGCTGTGCATAAACAGATATTGGTGGCATTTCATTTAAGCATTAAGACTGGAGAGCTGTGACCTTGGAGTTGCGTTGTCTTTCACTGCCTTTTCATGTGTAGACCCATTGATTTGTAGCATATCTTCTCCATGGCTTTACTATGTAATACAGTCATGTTTACTTTTTAAGTGCTGTTTTGTTTTCTTTCTTGATCGCTGTGCTACGTTGGTATTGCAGTTTGACTTTTCTTGCAGGCCAGACAAGTGGCTTGGAGTCTGGGCGGGTGGATCTTGAGACACCTACGTGGTTGTTTTGTTCTGATACTATTTAAGGAGCCCACATTTCTCGTGGGCACTGGCAGCGTGTCTCTCCTTTTGTGTGATATGATTCAGAGGCTGTATCTGTTCTTGTCCTCCCTCTGATACAGGCAGAGGCAGTCTTGCTTACTAGATCATAGGCTGTGCAGAGAGGCACAGCAGTGTCAGAAAAGGAACCCTGTGTGGTGTCATCATGCTGATGTAATTTAGGTCAGTATGGATTAGTTGGTTAAATTAACCTTTGCTTTTTTAGATGTCTCAGGTTGGCTCCACAGCATTACAACTGGCTTTTAGTAAGTAGATGAATAGCCTTGGGTTCATTTGTGCTCTCTCTCTCGCTCTCTCTCTCTGTGTGTGTGTGGTAGTATCTGCCAATGAGTCATTTTAGTGTTGTAGTTCAAGGTGCATTAGCATTTCAACTTGTTAGGCTGAAAGAAAATGCACGAGTTTCTGCTCAGCAAGCTTATTTAACTTTAGCACTCAGCCACAATTTAAAATGTATTTATCTGGCAGCACTGGGTGCCCTTTGTACACCGTTCATTCTGCCAGCCTCTTTGGCAGCTGCCTGAGAGAAAAGTTAATTTCCGGCCCAGAAGACTCTCAAATTGTAGTGGTGAACTAGCCACTGCTTTGTGTTCTCTAGACTAGGATGCTTTCTTACTACTGGCAGCGTGACTTGGTGTCACTTTGGCTTGTGCCATAAATGCAGTCAGAAAACCTCAGCTCATCAGACTCAGTGGGTGATGACTAGTGGAGATGGAGACAGATGGGCGAGAGACATGATGATGACACTGTCTGCTGTCTGGGATCACAAAAAGCCTCATGGAAGTGAGAATTCATACCAGCTCTATTGACTGCCAACTGTCCTGCCTCCTCCCTGCCCAAAAAACACCAACTGGCAGTGGTGCACGATTAGTTTTGAAACAGAAAGATGGTCAGATTCATTAAATTTTCTGGAGTTTGACATGCAGAACTGAAGCACGTAAAGTGCCTTTTGTGTGTGTGTGAGAATCATTGCTGTGGCTAAAATATGCACACTAGTTATCATTGACATTTAATGTAGATGCCACACGTAGCTATTTCACTTGTATGTGGACATTTTTTGTGAGCTTTGTCTGTCTGCAAGCTGCACCTGCCAGAGGCTTGTGCAGACTCTTATAGGTGTCATCACTGAGACTTTAAAGGCTCTGTGGACGACAGCTGGGTGAATCATTCCTCTCGGTTCAGGGCACTACTTCCCTGTTATGGGAAACGGATGGGGTTTCATTACATAGGAACTCTTTATCAGTAAACAAAGCATGCTGCATACCTCTTGCTCTCTGAATTCTGAGACTCCGATCAGATCTGCTGTAGCAGTTAATGTAGTTTGTAATGATGTGTCACTGTCACTGGTTTTTCTGGCATGTGAATCCAGTTCTTATCAGTGCATTTTTTTTCTTTTGTTAGAACATGTAGGTTCTTTTTGGATGAGGACTTGGCTGTACAGATTTGGAGGAGGGGGGAAAATGCAGATTAAGTGCTAAAGGATTTTCTGAATCAAGTCCACTGCAGCAGGAAAAGCTAAAGATTAAAGTATTAATTGAAAATGCTTCAATTTTAAACACTCTTGCGCAAGTGTCTTTGATTTACATGAAAGTGCTAGCTGTTTAAATTGCAGATTTTTGGCACATTAACATGGGCTGTCAGATATTGAATCTGAGGTGTTACCCTTGCCACGAGTAGCTATTAGTTTGAATGGAGCTGTAATGGCCTCACATTGACACTGAGGTGTCAGTAACTGAGGGAGGGATATTTAAAATGGGATGGGTAGAGGTGCTACAAAGCTTCCCCCTCCATTGTACCCTCTACCAGTCTGCAGGACCATTGCTAAACCTCTATATACACAAACCTTTAAGTATATACTTTAAACATGTATCACTAGTTATGAAAACAATGACTTGTTTATAGGTGACTAATTCTTGATATCCATTGAGGTAATTTTTTCAGTCAGACATATGTATGTTCACTTTATCTTGACTGTCTTTATCTCATGTACTAATCAGATTTATTCCCCCGTAGAGCTCCAGTATGTCTAAGCGGCGCTCGTCCGAGAGGGGGGCTGGTGAGACATCAGGCAGGGCCAGCAAGCTGCAGTGTCCTGGGATATCTGGTAGTAATGCCAAGAGAGCTGGGCCTTTCATCCTTGGTAAGAATACTCAATTAAGTCTGAAAAAGTCTGACACATTTGGATGGATAACATTTCACCTAGTGCACATTGTAAATATGCTTAAAATGAGTACAGGAAACTGTGGGTAGGTGTGTAGGTTGTGGGATGTCTATATGTATGAAGTAGGGGTGTGCGATATTGACCAAAAATATATCGATATTGTCTGTAATTTTTTTTTTTGATAATGATGATAAACGATATTTTGCATTATTTAAAAATGTGTTCATACAAGAAGTGCATACTGGTAAAATATAAGGCTTAAATCTATGTTTTTGACATGTTTTTATTTTATTTAACCAGGAAAAACACGCTGAGATTAAAATCTCTTTTCCAAGAGTGTCCTGTGCGTGACAAATGTAAATAGAAAAACTTTGGCGAGTTTTTCAAAAGCAATCGCTCAATACGGAAGACTTGTCAGAATGGGGGGAGGGAAAAAAAATAAAAAAAGAGGCTGTCCAAAGGGATTCCCCCTACATTATAGCAAAATAAATCACAAACTACACACCTTCATCTGATCAGAAACCCACTTTTTGCAAGACCGTTTCAGCGTATTATTCGAGACTCCAAACAGGTGCGCTCCACGCTGGCGCTAAAGTTTGCTGAGTGTGTTTTGCCAGACACCTTAGCTGTTTAAGGTTTGTCTTTGACAGCGGGTTCCCGAAACTTTTCGTACTCCTCATTCTCGTTGATGATGGAACAAGCTACTTGTCGAGCTATCCGCTTGCTTGCAAAGTCTGCAAACTGCAAACCGCCTCCTTGCCTAGGAATTAAGGCAGTAGACTGTGAGGCTGGTGATGTCAGAATTTCTTCCCCTGGCGCAATGTGTTCACTCATTTCCAGCTTTAGGTGTGTTGTTTAGGCAGCTATGCCAGCGCACAGTATGGGCACTCTCAATGCGCACACGCAACAGCTTATACTAAAGCATAAAGTAGTGAACGTGTGGAGCCGAGGCATTTTGATTGGTTGTGTTTTTTTGTTGGTTTTTTTTTTTGTCGTTAGCATACTCAATAATGTCAGCTCGCACATCATTAACACGGCAATTACGATATTATCGTAGAGGATATATGTCACACACTCCTAGTATGAAGGGCCTGAGACAAGAATGTGCAGAATTTTTGTTGCTCACCATGACATTTACTAGAAAGGTCTGAGTCTGAGCAGCTTGATTTTCTCCCACTGGAAAATGCATTTCTTTCCCATTCTCTAAAATGGAAATTTAACACAACCCATCCTCTATTTGCAGTACTGACTGCTAAAGAAAACATTACACTTGGGGTGTTAATGGGTACATGCAGCCTTTTAATGGGTGGCAGTGAGCACACACACTCCAGCAAGTAGCCTGCCTTTTGGTCATGCAGCTGTTCCCTTTCATGTCCTTGCAGGGCCTCGCCTGGGCAACTCACCAGTGCCGAGCATAGTGCAGTGTCTGGCCAGAAAAGATGGCACCGATGACTTCTATCAACTCAAAGTAAGTCTGCGTGGGTTGGCACGCTGGTTGTTTTGTATTCTTTTGAGTTTCTTTGTTAAAGACAGCTCAATTAAAATTGAGCATTTCATTCAAAGCAAAGCTATGTTGTCACCTGTAGAGATCTGAACTTTTGACTTTCCCTTTGTTGGTGTCCGTTTTATTGCCCTGTTTAAGTCTGGCAGTCTGTTTACTGGGACTGCCCAGTGTTTGTTAAACAAGTGGGGAGCTTTACAGTTATAAGGGGAAGAAGGCTTTGCTCCACCTGGAATGTCAACTTTTAACCCTCACCATGTAGTGAGTGCACGACCCTTCTACATATGACCCACACAGATTGTTTACTTTGTTTTATGAGCTACCCTGAAACAGCAACGGTCTGTTTCTACCCTATTCACTCCAGAATTTAGTGACTTAAGTTATTAAAGGTTTTTGTTTTAGGACTTGCAAGAGAGTAAGTGGATAAAGTGGCTTTTTGCTATCTGTTCTCGTATAAACTCTTGCCTTGTGACTCATTGTCTTTTCTGTGCTTGTTTGTGGTTCAGATCTTAACGCTGGAGGAACGAGTAGACTCTGCCAAGGAGACTCAGGAGGAGAGGCAGGGGAAGATGCTGTTGCACACAGAATACTCACTCCTTTCCCTTTTGCACAACCAAGATGGTGTGGTCCACCACCATGGCCTCTTCCAGGTAGACTGAGACTTGCAAACATTTTGAAACTGAGTTGCATTTTTTTTATGTTTTCATTAGAGGAGAAGGGGTTTCTTAGTAGGTAGGAATACAAAGATTTTTCAGTCATTATTTGCTTTGACTGCCTTTTGGCAAATGTGATGGCATTTGCCAGTAGCAATAACCTGTGTCATCTGGTTTGTACTATTTATTGGTCCTTATCTCAGATTCAGTTTGTCTGAATTTGCCCTTATTGTGAAGTGCTCAAAGACTGTAAAACATTTGGGTTGTTTATCTACAGTAAAGTTTGCCTGGCAAAGAAGTGTGAGATGGTCAAAGCTATCATATTGGCAAAAGCTTTCTGCCAAGGTTTTATTTTAAACATCACACTGGCCTGGAATTTTGCATTCCGTGAGTTACTCAGCACACTGTGGGCAGGCATTCTATAAAACTGGGCATGATAAATGCAAATGCATCACTGTGGAGAGGTTTGTCACTTTCTATTCAGGTTAGAATATGGTTTCAGTATACAAGTAACGGCATGCACATGTCAGCTCAATAGCATTAAGCTTGTCAGCCAGCTGCTGTTATTTTCTTACCCAAGTAGTTTCAAAAGAGAAGTGGGAGTGCCATTAAAACTATATTTATCTGTAGTCATCTTTTGTTTACAGTCCCATTTAGTCATAATGACCCCCCCCCCTTCACCTGTCTTCCTGTCTGTATCCCCCTCTAACTTTGTTATTGTTATATCTCTCTGTCTTCGTTTCCCCTTGTCTCTCTTTCACATCCTGTCTGTTTCATCCTGCCTGTGTTCTCAGAATAGCTGCATTGAGCCATGCTCTCTGATTCATTTAGGTCTGCAATATTGATTGGATTATTATAGTGCATCTGTACTGACAAGTTTAATGTTAGGTGCTGACTGAATCTTAAAAACACACACATCCTGATGCAGAAATCAATGAAGTGGTGGCTCTGCTAGGTGGAGTTGGTAGAAGAGAATCGCCCTTGCTGTTCTCTACCACCCACCGTGTCAGGGTAGATATCTTATTCATATTGGGTACATGCAGGCTGTTGATGGCTTCGACTCTGCAAACTTTATTTCCAAGCTAAATCAGTTTGCTGATAAATGCAGAAAGACATTCTGTTTGCATTTGGTTTATTTTGACTGTATACTGGTGGATACAATGCATCAACTTCTATCTGCTAGCAGAGTAAGCACCCTCTCACCCTTCTTATTCTCAGGATCGAGCCTATGAAATCGTAGAAGACACAGATGCCTACAAAATGCGTAAGATGAAGAAGCGACTCTGCCTCGTGCTGGACTGCTTGTGTGCACATGACTTCAGCGACAAGACAGCCGATCTAATAAATCTCCAGCATTATGTCATAAAGGAGAAGCGACTGAGTGAGCGGGAGGCCATTGTCATATTCTATGATGTAGTGCGTGTGGTGGAGGCTCTTCACAAGGTAAATCTAGATGGAAATTCCCATTGCACCACCCCAGTGTGTGTAAATGGAAATGCAATTTTCTAAGCTAACAAAGTTTTGATACTGCAATGTTTTTGTCAACTGTTTAGAAGCTAGACCTTTTTTTTTCTCTTCTCTTCTAGTTGCACATTTCTGATTACTCATTTCCCATTCTCCTGTGCCACTCCTAGAACAGATTGTTGTGATACCAGTGATTCACAGAGCACAGCAAAACTTTTTTTTTTTCCCTACTCTTTCCTGCTTGCAGAAAAACATTGTTCACAGAGACCTCAAGCTGGGAAACATGGTGCTGAACAAGCGGTAAGATTCTCATTCATTGCTTTTTTTTTTTTTTTTTTTTTCTTTTGGGACCCAGTATGTTAGCTGGCAAGCAGCTCCTCCCCTTTATGCTGGCTCAGTCACTTTAGCCTGCCAGGCTTCATTCTCTAAGCTCACATGTGCATTAGGCCTGAGCTGGCTCCAGCGACGCTGTCTCCATGAACATCAACACAACCAGGTCACATTGTTAGATTAAGGGCGAGATCAGTCTAAAGAACCTAAAGCCTCACTCTTTTGTGCTGAACACTTCACCCATGTGTGTGTGGCTGATTCATTCCCCATGGCTGGATTTTTTTTTTCTTCTTCTTAGGAATACAGGACAAACTGGGCACTGGTAGAAAACAGGAAAAAAAAACTGCCACTGTTGTAGTGGGGTATGGGCAATGTTATGTACCATGCAGGACCTTGGGTGCACACCACATGGGCCATGGAGAATAGAAAACTACTCATCTGTAAACCATTCAACTGTATTTACAAAGTGCATGAAATAGATGCAGTGTGCATTGAAGGTTTAAAGTGCTGGATTCCGCCCCCCACCCCCACCCCAATCTTCTACATCAGCACCCATAACAACCTGCAGTAGTAGTGATGAAACAGTGTTTAGGCCAGGGGAGGAGGGTGGTGGGGGAGAGAAGCAGACGAGTGGAACAGTCCGTCCCAGCTGGAGACAAAGGAGAGGCCTGCCAAAGGGCCCATAGCTCAGAGCTGACTCACCACCATGTACTGCACACACAGTCATCATTTATTTCATTATTTACACTACAATCCCTTTCCTCCTTCTATTGTTTGATCTATCCCTTTTTATGTTTTTGTTTTTTTTGTTGTTGTTGTTGTTGTTGTTGTTTTTTTTGTTTTGTTTTTTTTTAATCCATCAGTTTCCCCTATTTTAGGTTAAGGTTCCTCCTTTAATTCTATTTTTTTGTTGTTGTTAGTCATTGTAAATATGCAAGTAGCTGGATGACAAACAATAGAATGTGTAACATACATGTGCATCCTACTTGTTGGTTCATGTGTTTCCTTGTGACCCCACCCTGAATGTGTATGAAAGTAAAGTCAGTGTGTGATATTTTCCTCTTTCAGTACCATCTTTAGGAAAGTAAGATATAAAATAAAATGTGCTGTCAAATATAATGGTATTAGACATGTAGTACCTATGGTGAATAAAAGGCATTTGTTACACAAAAGCCTGGAACTTGTTAAGACCAAGTTCAGTGGTTCCCATAATCTTGAGAAATGAAAGTTGCTGGTCTCTGTAGAAGTTGCCCAGCATTTAACCTCTGTTCTCGTCAGCTGGTGTATTATCATCAGAATATTGTGGGGAAGGAGAAGTCATGGGAGTTATTTAGGTTTCTGGTTTCCTGATTTGCCCTAGGTCACATGACCAGGAAGCAGCGATGATGTGGTGTCTCTTGCGTCCTCAGGGACCCTTGCCTCACGAAGCAAACATGCAATTTCATTTAACCAATCTCCGGTACAAGAATAGAAGCCTGTGTCGTGATGCACACAGACAAAAGGACAGATCTCTCCATGAAGGAAGCCTTTATGTTGAGGGTCCTTGAAGCATTGCCCTCTGTTCCTTGTGGCCCATCCTTGTGCAAATCACAAGGCAGCTGTGTGGTTATATAGTGACTTGATTTACAAAAGCTTGTTGAAGGGTATTAATCACACAAAAATCTGAAAGTTATGTTGCAAATCCTCAATGGGAAGATTTGAGATTGGAGCATTTGGTTGAAAATTGAGTGTTTAGCCGGAATTGCCTCCAAATCCTGTAAAGGGAATAGTGAATGAAAGATGAGGCAGGGTGTGAAAGTGAGAGAGAGAATAGGGGAAGCTGTTGACCTTAGACTTTTTAAAAAGCGGATGTGGGTGAAGAGCATGAGCCAAAGGACTCAAGCTGTAGACGATTGCTGGCTGTGTCCTTTATTTATTTTTTTCCCTCACTTCTTACCATGTTAAGCATGGAAGTGATCATGTGGGTTTGCAGTTGTTTGTGTACACTTGTTTTTTTTGTTTTTTTTTTTTTAAAGCTTGAGCTGTATGTATTCATTTGCCAGTCCATCACCATGCAGGCTTAGTCATCGAAACAATTATTCTAAGCCACAGGTTGACTCATGTTTGTCAAAGTGCAGTTTTTTTTCCCTCTCTTTGCTAAAGGAACATGCTGCATAGTCCCTCAGCTTCAGTGCATGTATGAGATGTCAGTGTTCAATGCTGCATGTATAGTTTAGAACATTTCTTCTTGATACCAACTTGCAAAAACTTTTGTACAGTCTAGATTGAAGAGCTAGACTGCAAGAGCTGAACATACTTGATTTAAAAATAGACTATGCCAGCTGCCACGGAGGATTAGTCTACCAGATAACATTAATGGGTCTACACAGCCAATGCCATTTGAGGAAACTGTAGACATCAAGAATCTTGTACAGCATTCTGTAATGCTGTAAACAAAGTATACGTATGTGGCATTCTGCTCTTTAATTCAAGGGCATGGAAGACTTCTGGTATTCTGGGCGTTTTGTTTTGTCTGCTATGAAGATGCTAATGTGTATTCAGACCCAGTGAAGCACCGGATAGTGAAAACAAGAATGCGTGCTTGCAAGTTATGTATACTGCATTATGCCTTCAACTGAATGTGTGGTATTTAAGTTTGAATTGTGCTTTGAGCAAGACTGTTGGTTGAAATGGAGAATACAAGAGGAGCATGAATTAACGGTGGGAATATTTCAGTCACCATTCGATTCAAAGCAGTAACACGTTTGTCTTGTGTGCTCACAGGACTCACCGAATCACCATCACCAACTTCTGCCTGGGAAAGCACCTCGTGAGTGAGGATGACCTGCTGAAAGACCAGAGAGGAAGTCCAGCATACATCAGTCCTGATGTACTAAGTGGTATGTGAAGATTTTATGCATGCATCCTTTTTTCTTTTTTTTTCTTTCCTTTTTTCTTTGATCACTTGTACACAGTTGTGAAAATCCCAATCTGTTTGAATTAAAATGGGCTGGCTTAGTGCAGGTAAAACAAGGTGTTGGTGGTCTTTTTGTTTTGTTTTTGTTGTTGCCTTGTTTTGTGTTGTTTTTTTTCACATCTTGTTTTTTTTTTTGTTTTGTTTGTTTTTTTCCCCCCCAAAAAATATCGGAACAGAAATTTCTGGGTAGAATTGTGATTCTTTATCTGGAGCCAAACAGGAAATTTTTTTCATAACACTTAGCAGTCAGGCCTTGTGTTGAATTTTCCAGTTATTAAGCAACCCAGAGGTATGTTGCAATCCTGGACTGGCAAAAGCAAGAAATGCCTCGTTGTTTTTTTTCTTTCTTCCAGCTTTCATTTGAGTAATCGCAGTGATGTTGCATTTTCTTTTGTATGGCATGCATCTGCAGAGGAAGCTGCTTTGCTTTTATTACGTTTTGTTTTTTTTATTTATTTTTTCTTCTCAGCTCAACAGCTTAAGTGCCCCACAATATTATCGTTAATTCTCGAGCATGTTTTTCAATAGAAGAACTTTAATTACTGATTTCCAAAGCAACATCTAGGACAGCATACAATTCTTTCATGTCCAACTAGTCAAACTGTAGATAAAATCCCAGCGTGTATATCAGCATAACGTGACAGGCACACAATTAAACAGAGCTTCAGTGACTCATGCACTGATGACTCACTAGAGGGAAACTACTCCCATCTACCCTTTCCCCTCCCATCCCCCGCCTCTGTTTGTGTGTGTGTTGGTGTCTGTGTGTGTGTGTTACAAGCTTAACATAATTGCCTACTGCTGTTGCTGCCGACTCCCTGGCTGTAACAACACTGCCTATGGTCATGCACAGCCATGACACTCCACCCTCACCAGCATCAGCTTCTTGTTGATCTGCTTCTGATTTAATGTCTCAAGGCTGGTTTTTAAAACGGCCCTGTTTTAAGTCACCTCTACTGGAAATGGCTTTGAAGTATAACAGATGTGGAGTGTTTGCTCATTTTGTTAATCATTAAACCTGATGACTTGATGGGAATTTAACTTGTTGAAGGGTTGATCACTCCTGAGTCACAGGGCAAAATCTGACATTGCACAAAATGTCAAACTGTTATCTGCTTGTCATGCATGCCAGACCGACCCTTATCCCCTCCTTCCTGCTTCCAGGTCGACCGTACCGTGGAAAACCTAGTGACATGTGGGCGCTTGGTGTCGTCCTATTCACGATGTTGTATGGCCAGTTCCCATTTTATGACAGCATACCTCAAGAACTCTTCCGCAAGATCAAGGCTGCTGAGTACTCCATCCCAGAGTGAGCATTTGTCTGGTGAATTTTAATTAAACCAATTGAATGACAATGTAGCAAATAAAAGCAGTTTTTCCATTCATTCTTTATAAATACACATTTGCATTATCCATCTTTCATTAAACATTTTTGCCTCTATGCAGTAAAATAATGAAATGTTTGTAATGCATTTGCTATTGATTGCATTTTGATATTCAGCTTTAAACTGGTCTTGTAGATGTTCCACAATTTTTGCTTTAAAAAAAAAAAAGTCCCTTCCTGTTGCCTCCACCTCATCACAGGGATGGCCGTGTGTCAGAGAACACAGTGTGCCTCATCCGAAAGCTGCTGGTGTTGGACCCTCAGGAAAGGTTGGCTGCAGGAGAGGTGCTGGAGTCACTCAGTGCCATCATTGCCTCATGGTAATTGCACCACCTGCTGGATGTTTTAAAAGTGCATTGGATTCATTGCAATTTATTTATTCTAGAGAAGCAAAGTAATTTGGAATTGCTCTGCTGCTTTTGCTTGTGTCCTGCTCTTGGCCGTAAGCCATTTGCAGCCAGGTAGTTCCTAACTGTTTATGTTTAATCACAGGCAGTCAGTTTCAGCGATGAGTGGCCCTTTGCAGGTGGTTCCAGATATTGATGATCAGGTGAATCACCCAGAACAAGAGGTAAGATCCTGGAGAAAGATTGCATTTTAGATCATCATAAGCTTAAAGGATAAATGTGTAGCTAAAGCTACATACACACTGGAAGTGATTTGCAGCAATGACCAGAGCCCATAGAAAGTGAGTGACATTCCACAACTTCAAACGACTATGGGCAAAATAACCATGGGCGGGACCCGAGAAACCTTTTTTGAGTTTCCAGGTGCAAGTGACTGAAGCCGCTAAGAGTGAGAATAAAGGCTACCATTAACATATGACCTGGCAGTAAAGACATTAGAAGGTTGCAATGCAGCCAGAGCCTAGAATGCCCAAAGCAAACAGCTGTCACCTTCAAAACAATGTGACAAGTGAATCACTTACAATATGGATGCATCTTAAATGAGCATCCTTCATGCCAGCAAGTGCTACTGTCAAATTGAATTGAGTCATTTCATGGAGGGGGAAAAAAAGCCCCACAGCATTTTTACACCACATTGACTTTTTGTTATTGTTAGCACAGTAATTGCAATACGTTGATCTGGATGCTTTCTGTCCTCAGGCCAAGGTGATAGAAGAGTCCTCACAGTATGAGTTTGAGAACTACATGCGGCAGCAGCTGCTGCTAGCTGAAGAGAAGAACACTATCCACGAAGCCAAAAGCTTTCTCACAAACCGTCAGTTTGGCAGCATCCCACCTGTAAGGCGTCTTGGCCACGATGCCCAGCCCGTCAGCCCACTAGATGCTGCCATCTTGGCACAACGTTTTCTGCGGAAGTAATCACCAATTCCAGACTCTGATCTCTTCAGGAAAGAAACTTGTAGAGTCCAGAGAGAACTGGAGTAGACAACACCTCCCAAAATGAACTTGCATACAGGAGGCCTGAGCTGATGTATAGACAGCCTCATATGTAGGTGGGTTTTTGGCAGTCTAGGTGGAACAGATATGAAGTGGGCACCAGAATGAACTGCCAACTCAGAACTTCACTCCCCTTGTCTGAATCCTCTTGTGAAACCTGGAAAGCCTGCAGGAAGATCTGAACCACAGGTTCCCATCTTCAGGTTGCCCAGTCAGCTCTCACTGTGCAGCAGATGTGATGGCATAGACTCACAAGGCCCCAACACATGGCTCTGCCTGGGGTGTTGAAGAAACTTTTCAACCCTGTGTTCCTCCTCCTTTGAGGTCACCCTACTGTAACACCCCCCACCCCCTCAAAAAAAAAAAAAAAAAAAACCCCAACCAATTCTGGATCCCCTGAGCAATACAGGACCAGAATCATGTAGCAACCACCTCTCTTCCCAGTGGTAATGGTATTGCCTCGAGTCAGATCACTTGATCACAGATGTCACTTCTGTATACCTCCATTCCAACCTCCTCCCCTCACTCCTTCCTTTTTCTGTTTTCCTGAATCAAAAATTATCTTGTTCTTGTCTGTAACTCTGACTTCAAATCAATCTACCTCTTTGTCTCTCTTCTGTTGGTAAACCATGCTCACTGTTCTGAGACAAGGGATTGTAACAATTGAGTGATGCCACCAGTGACATAGCATTAATGTTTTCTGTCAGTGATAATGCTTTGAAACCTTGTCAGTGGTTTCAAAAAAATTCAGATAAGCTTCTTTTTAAAAAAATCATAATTAAGTAGCATTTATCCCTATATTTGCATTGAAGAAAGAACTGAAGATCAAAGTGTGTCCAAGCACTCTTTGATATTTGCAGAATGCATTGTCTCCTGCTTTTGCTCATCCCTGTGGAAATCTATTTTTAGCATCTAGGCAGCTAGTGTAAGGTACCTGGAAGTTGCAATGCCAAGAACTGAATGGGGAAAAACTGTTGGCTCCTCCCTGCCAAGGCATATTGATAACGCTTCCACAGTGCCGCTATAGTGACGATCAGGTACTGTCATGTTTCTATTGCCAAAAATCTTGCCTTAAAGTGCCCCTATTATTCTTTGTAGGTTTCCCTATCCTTGAGTCTTGCATGGCCATTTTCATACATGTGAAAGGTCTGACAAGTTGGAGCTCTAGTGGAATTATTCTCAGCTGTGGAAAATGGTGCTGATGAACTGCCTGAAACTCCTTGCTTATACCCCCCCCCCCCAATCATCTGCATCACTATGTAACACACCGACACTGTGCAGCTATTTTGGCATGACCTTAAAGGTCAAGCAGCTGTCTCAGCTACATCCAGATTCAGCCAGCTGCCTCACAGTCATCACTTCCTTCCCAGTTTCTAATAACCGAAATGTCTCAGCTGTAAGTAAAGCACAACGAACAAAAGATCTGCTGTTTGCTGCAAGTGTGAATTATTAAATTAATTAAAAAAGCAACATGTGCACATGTGTGGATGGTGCTGTTTGCACATAATAGGCAGAGTATAAAACAGCAGTGTAAAAGCAGCCCCGTGTGCAAATCAGCTGTGACTTTAAATCCATTTCCTGACCCCTGTTCTGTACTGCTTTTTACCCCATCAGCCTATTTGTCACCCACCAGGCGAGCAGTCGGCCAACTTTAAACTCGGAACAATTTGACCTAGCATGTTCAAATTCACACCATAGCTGCATCTACTAAAAGGTTTGAATCCCGGCCGCTTTGACTTCAATGTAAAGGTCATAGCTCAAGTTTTTTGAAAATCTTGTGAACACAATAACTAGAGAAAGATGTCACCTATGATTTTCAAAGTGAGCAGGCTGCGCTTTTAAAGAAAGGGGGCTAAAATGGGGTTTCAGTGCAAGCAATATGCAGCATGAAATTTTAATCCCCTCTCGCCACAAAACAATATAAAGAACATAAACCTATTCTGTAGGTAGTCCCTCTTTAAAAGCCTGTAAATAAACCTAATAGGGGCACTTTAAATGTACTTCTAGCCAAGGAAAACGGTACCCACAGGCTCATTCAGAATCAAATGGCTTCCAGGTATTTAACTTCCCTGTTTCTCTTCATAAAGATGGATTTGGGATAAGTGTTTCGGTATGAATGTGAAATGTAATTTGTGTGGTTTGGTGTGTCTGCAGTGTCCATGAGTGGGTGTTGTCTTTTGGGTCAGGTGAAATGATGGTCTGGAGCTGTTAACTGTCTCAGACCCTTTAAGCTATCCTCCAATCATTGTGTTCTGTTATCTGGCCTGCCTCAGTGGCAAACACTGTGAAAACTAGTGCAGGCTTTGCTGAAACCAGGCTTGACTGAATGTTTTAAGGAATGACATTAATGCTTTAAGATTGGAAATGATCACATATCTATTGCCATTCTCAGGCCTCTCTCTTGTACATGCTTGTATTATCTTATGGTGTAGACTCTTGAGACTCCTGGCTGGTAATCAGTAGTATAAGTCATAGAAAAATTAAAATACAGGCTCAGATTTTAAGTTCAGTTGCTGGGTTTTCTTGGCGTTAAGTGTTTCTTCAAACCATGGCAAAACTACTAACCAGTGACTGTTAGGCATTTGTCAATGCAACTTGCCTTTTGCATATTGGTACCTGCTTTAGGCTTATTTATATTCAGACTGATTGCATGATCTTAGGCTCTTGAATACTTTCAAATGTTTACTGCTTTTCTCCCTTGTAATTTCATGTCTTTTATTCAAATGTGTAGACTTTCTCCCAAAAGTCCCCGCATGGGCTTGCATCACACATTGATTATTAGATGGTCAAAAAAACAGTGACATTTTAGACAGTGTCACGTGGTACAAGCCTGTTTCTTTGATACAACCAAATATTTGCTTTAAGCATCAGTTCCAACAGTGACTCTGCCTTTAGCCCTCTTCTTGACCGTTTTCAACCACAATCATATAATGGTAGCATTTTTATTTGGTTTCCCCTCTTTATCATCTTAAGCTACACTAATGAGACTGGCTTGTGCATTTTTTTTTTTTTTAAATATAACGAAAACAAAACAATACTTGCATGTTTTCCTTATTTTATAAGAGGGGGTTGTTTTGTGGTGCCCCCCACTCCCCCTTTTAATTTCCCCACCCCTTAGAAAAAAAATCCCCTCCACACTTGCTGGTCAGTATGTAAATAATGCACCATCAATACTGCTCCAGTCATTGTATCTATTCCACCCAGTGAGATACCAGCTCTGCTTCACCACATGGACTGATGTGTACTTTAGCTCGCGCTGGCCATCAAATAACACACCTGGAAGCCGAAATATGTAAAGAGCAGTTGGCTTTCTCCCACCTCAATGTGAATTCCATGGGTATACAGCAGTATTGTAGTAGTATAGGTTGTTCAGCAGTGACTGCAGGGTTTTCTTGGCACCATAACCACTGCCAAATTTTTACATTAAATGACCATCTGTGGAAAGTGTCTAACGCCATCTCCAATGACATGACTACAGATTAGTAACTGAAGAGTCGTCATCTGTCCCCTCAACCAGTGTTTCACCTTCTAGCTAGTGGATTGTATCACAATCGGTGTGTTTTACGGAGTTGTATTGGTAGATTGCATTGTGGACTGAAAAGCATGGAAATTGTGAGGTTAACTCTGTGTAAAACATGTGACTATTGCATGATTTTTTTTGACTTGCAATGTGTGCCAGTACAACAATAATTTGTAGATAATTTTACCCCTTTGGGTCCCAAAAAGGGTCACTCTAAAGTCAGAATCCCCCCGCTCCCCCCAACTGCAAGTAAGACCTATCTCTCTCTCTCTCCCTCCCCACACCACCACCACCGAATGGCTTAATTTTACCCTGGTTTTAAATTTGTCAGTAAGTAACTGATGTATAGTTGACTGTTTCGACTGGAAACTTGGTGTAGGATGTGACATGTGGCATAGTTTAAACCCAATGGGACAATGTGTTGTAAGCTGCTTGGTTGGACATGGGCATCTAAATACAGAAAACTGCGTAATTGTACAGATGAAAACACGTTTGTATAAAAACATATTTTTCTACTTCATCAGATCTCTACATGCATGTCAGCAATAAACTTTGATATGGAAACATCAAACTGTCTTGTTCTTTCCCACTAGGTGGAGCAATTTCTCAAAAAAAAAAATACAACAAAAGGCTGCAGTGGGATCATTGTATTATAGACAGTCTCTTAACAGGCCTAGTACTGGATTTTTTTTTAAAATATTTTTTTGTATAAATATTTCTACCAGATGTGGGGAAAACAAAATCTACTGAAAATAATATGCACAACTGTGCTAAACATTTGTCTGCTTTAGTGTGTAACTTGTATTATGAATGTATAGAATGACAGCCTTTGCACTGTCTCACGCCTGCTGTGAATCTGGTTTTGGACCACACTGAGGTAGAACCTTTCAAACAGGAAGCCTCCTGCTGACTCAGACAGCATTACAGTACCCCCTGGGCTGCTCTGCTGATCTTCCACCTCACCTTATGTTTTTGAATTGGATGCACACCTTCATGTCACTCAGGCCGAAAGAATAAAGACCAGACACACATTAAATGTGAGAATGTCAAACGTTGCATGAAACACTGTAGATGCAGCTTTTTTTTTCTTTTCTTTTTTGGAGAATCTACATTTTTCCAGGATGACTTTTAGAGACCCGTCCTGTGTGGAGTTTACATGTTCTCCCTCTGACTGCGTGGGTTCTGTCTGGGTACTCCGGCTCCCTACAGTACAGACATACATGGAGATCAGCTTATTGGCACTCTTAAACTGACCATAGGTGTGAGTGTAAATGGTTGTCAGTCTCTGTGTACCCTGCCTCTCAAGGATAGGGGTTTGACCCCCCAAAAAAATGAATGAATACTTTTTTCTTTTTTTTAAATAGCAGAAAATGTCAATAAGTAGTTACCAAAGGGGGAAACAAAGCCTTTCTGACTCAAAAGAATACCTGAGCCAAACCTTTGCAACCCTTATTTTTTGGTTGCTACTCTGGACCATACAGAGCATGTTAAGCTGGATGGGGAAAGTCCAGAGACCTCAAGGGGATAAGTTCCATGGATACTTTTATCCCTGTAAACTGCAAGCAGCTGGATTTAAGGAGGTCCCATCTTAGATTTGTGTCACAAACAAGTGTGCTTTAAAGGCTACATCAGACATCTGCAATGTTCTTGCTTAATTACCTTTGAGACCATTACGTATTTGATTTCACTAGAAAAGTGCAAGAGTGGGATTTTATGCAGCTGGATATGGATAGCAAAGGATAAGTAAGGATCCACATTTCCAGATGTGTGTATGTGTCCATGCAGTGTCATAACTTTATCTGTTTTAGTGGTAGCAGTGAATTTAATTGTTTAAGGTTTTTGGAAATAACTGATTTAAGTGCACAGCTGCATAAGTCTTGTAGTTGTTACTGTTTATGTCTGGTGCGGACTGTGAGTGTGTCTCTGTCAAGCATGGTGAGGCTTTATGGCTTCTCCTGGCAAGACACTGAAGCAAAACACATCAAAATATGCTTTTCAAATTAAACAAAACATTATTTTAAACCATAAGAAAAGCATGTGAGGGGCCTCATGGACTCCTGAATATGTGCCTCCACGCCATGGCTCAGTCTATATCTGCTGTTCTTAGCATCTCGGTTAAGAAGCTAAGCAAAGGAAAAGCTGCTTCCTTAACTCAATGAAAACAAAACCCCACAGCCATTTCTAATAAATCTGAAATGAAAATAAAAGATGGAACAAAGTGTTCAACTACCCCTTCAGAGGAACTGCAAAGACTAAGAGTAGAGCAACAGTGAACTGATTTTTCCTAAGACAAAAAAAGTTCAGCCTCTAAGGAGCATGCATGTATATATAATATAGCTATGCTTTAGATTTATATATATATATATATATATATATATATATATATATATATATATATATATATATATATATATATATATATATATATATATATATATATATAATACAAGTTCACTTTTTGACCTAATGATAACCCAGTGATAATCCCTAGCTCCTAATACCACTAGCTCAAAAATTAATACTGTAAAAGTAACATCCAGTATCAGAAGAGACCAGTATCATCAACCAAGTTCATTTTGGGGGAGAAAACCACAAAACCAGCCTCAAAACAGAAAACGGTCCCCATATGAGAAGCAAGCAGGGAAAACATCTGGAATATGTTTTTCTTTAATTATTTTAAGATTGTCTTCAGTCTTGTTCAGTCTTAAAACATATGATAAAACAGAATTATTGACATAATCAGGGCGCTAACAGACACAGTGGCAACAAACGCACGTTTCCTTATTTCGTTCTCGTCGTAATTTTGTTTGGCGATTCTTTGTACTGCTGTAGGCTTTAGCATTTTAACACAAGTTCCCATGTTCTACTAAAGCTAGAAAGCACTCTTAATGCTCCACTCTCATACGATGATAAAACTAACGAGGTAACAAAACCACTAGTACTCGTATTCTTCCCACATTAAAGAATCAACTTGATTCAGTCACAGACAGACTTGGATGAGGGTATAAAACTGGTGCCAGCAGGAAGAGACTTTGTTGTGGTGCCGTACACATGGCACAGCAGTGCCAGCAGAGAACAGGGCTGACCAGATCTAATAATACTGACAAATAAAATAGTTTTCCGGTGATAAACCACCTTTTTTTTTTTTTAATTTCCCGCCTCTACAAAAATGATGCGATGTGAAATGTTTCCAATTTTCTCATGAAATCCCATAGAGTTACTTTCAAGTACTCACAAAGCAATACATTGTGGGGGAAATGGCCTAAGCTTGTTGTGAGATTTAGATTGGATTCACTGCTGCCATTTTTATATTTTATATGTTAAGCAGGAGCTGGACACGTAGCACCCTTGTTTCACCTAAATTTTAAATGCAGTTTGCAAGTACGCAAAGGTTCT
Source organism: Pterophyllum scalare (assembly GCA_024447675.2). NCBI lineage: Eukaryota > Metazoa > Chordata > Actinopteri > Cichliformes > Cichlidae > Pterophyllum > Pterophyllum scalare. The sequence goes on from JAMQGT020005888.1 coordinate 66,327, forward strand.
GAAACCACAGGCTTTTAAAAATTTTTATTTTGAGAGATGGAGATGTGCCGTGCTGGTGAGTTTTAGAAGGGTTGACGATCAACTCGCTGCTGTCTCTGCACCTGATTATCCTTTAACTTTCTAGGGAGCGCGTTCCACTAATGTATTCATTTTTTTAAACTTTATTACTCACTATTGTTACTCTTTTCATGAACTCTCATCAGTCTGTATGTAATGTGGGTATGAATCCTGCCACAGCGTATTACCAAAGCTTCGCTCAGGCCTGGGGCTCAACCCTCCTTACTTTACAATCATCTGAAACCGATCAGTGTGCATGTGGCTGAAAGATTGTTTACACCCTCTCTGCGTCTCTCCTTGACCCTGTGCACTTCTCTGAGAGAAACACCTCTGTTTCTTGTCTCTTTTAGGATGACGTCTTGAGACGTTCTTTAAATCACTCTTTGGTGTGCTCGTGTTTGACATGACGGTCTATCCAGTCCTTCCATATTTAGCCTACACTTTATTCAGAGCTGAGAATGCTTGAACTAAAACTCAAGAGAAGACTCAGGCCAGCTGCAGGTAGAGACACTCCTGACCTTTGTTTGTTTTTTTGTTTTTTTGAAATTCTGTTATTTCAAATGACATTTTATATCATTTCCAAACAAAGCCATTACTACTAAGGGAGCACATTTCCATCTCACTGAATTACTTCTACCTGTCTTCACCTCCTGAACTCATCTGTCGACAGCTGAACGGGAAATCCAACATGGCTCGAGAATGAGAGTGTCATTTTCAAACTGCCCGCTAACTCTGAACATCTGGTCCGGTGGGGGGGTGGGGGAAGGGCAACCCCATCAATGGGAGCCCTTGTGTCGCCTGTCAACACCATGTGAACAGCACACCACAAAACGAACAAGGAGGCGTGTGTGTACTGTTCACACTGTAATGATCTTTAACAGGCACCGGTTAGACTCATGAATACTGTGTATTTTTACTGTAATATGAATGGATGTTTTTTCTTCAATCTTGCCTTTAAAAGAAAACAGCTCAATAAAATTATTATGTGAGGACATTAGAAAAGGATTTCAGAGCTGAGTTTTAGGGGGGAAAAAAATGTTCGATGCATTTAAGTTATCCTAAAATTACCACTGGAAAGATTTATGGAAACACATGAAAGTGTCCTATTTGGGAAAACACAATTCGTAATGCTCTGGAATCTGCAGATTTATGCCGTTAGTACAAAGCACATTTTCGTTTCTGTAATAGCCTTTTGTTTTTCCTCAGATTAGCAAGAATACATGGGCACTTCAGGACTTCAGAGGAAACTACATAAGAAGAACCACTAAAGTTTTTGGATGCGGGCATGCTCCTTTTTTTATTTTCTGCTGATCTTGTGCTTGTTTATGTCACCAGATGGCTCTTTCTAGTTAATTAATTCAGTGTCTTATTGCTGCCACCTGTTTGCGAAGTTGTGCCTGACATTAATCAAGCTCAAGGAGAATGTTCCTCAGAAGATTTGCTTACTTAATGTGTTTAACATACAAGTTTAAGTTGCCAAAAAGAAAACTTTCATAAAACCACATTTTTCTTTGCCACTATTCTATTTCTTTTTTAAATACTTACAGTGGCAGTTACAAGTTATAGCTGAAAGTGTGAAATCATATGCATAATATGATAAAATGTGTGCCTCACATTGAATTGCCTTCCTCTTTGTGACATAAGAGGTGGCTATAAAACATATTTTTATTAAGCAGTTCATAAGTTCATAACGCTGTCACGATTGAAAATCTTCAATTCGTTAGTCCCTGTGCAGCAAGATTTCCTGCTAGACAGCAACATTTGATAATGTAATTTGTTAGGTGCAATGGGACTCTTCCCTGTGTGATCAAGGCTCATGAGATAATGTATTTTTCTTAGATTAAATAAACAAGACTCAATCAAATGAGAGTAACAGGCAGCCTGAGATGGACTTAACAACGAAGCTGCTTGGATTTACGCAAAAGCCACATGTTGTATGTGTGACAGAATCAGGTCCTGGCCTCTGGGATCATTTTGCAATGGAAAACTGTACCTACTGTCCAAAAAAAGAGCGAAAATACAAAGCACTCAACAGAATGTGAATGAGCACAATCCTCAAAACGATAATCAGTGGTGAGTAGAGGTGGGATAAGCTTGGGAAACAGTTGATGGTGATTACGACTCCTGCAGCTGTCTCCACTTCAGCGCTGCCAGCGCAGAGAAAACTCCAGGAGCTCTGCTAATGTTAAATGAACAGCTCAGAAAACTCAGCTGTCTGCTCTGCACCTCTCCATCCCTATTGGCATTTGGCCTCATACCACAGACTCCCTCAGACTCAGAGATGTAAACAGTCGAGACACATCATTAAATCTCATACTGGATTTTTCTACATGTGCTCAAGAGCTCAGGGTGATGTTTCAGTTTTAACAGACATAAACACCATATTAGGAAAATGAAGGTTACCTCTATAGTGTCTCCTGGGATGTTAAAAAGTTGGCATTCTTCTATTGGAATGCAAATATTCTTTTTATATATATATCTACTCTTTTGTCTCATAATGATCTTAGGTGATGTGAGGTTTTGTTTATGTATTTCTGCGGGTATGTTATGTGAACAGTAACATCTCTCCAGCAAAACAGATGACTGAACCTAAAGTTTCTCAACATTTGTGGCTCATTCTGACACAAGCAGCTGCTGAACAGAGCACAGAGGAGCCCGAGTCTTTAAAGATGTCAGATTCTGCCTGACCCACTGCTTTCAGCACCTTAGCACGCAACAGCTCTTTTCAGTTATATAAGTCCTGAACATTCAGTATAACAAAACCAGACAACTGCATTTGATATTAAGTTTTGGCATCAGTGATTTTGTTATTGACATACAACAATGCTGAGGAAAATAAAGCCAATCAGCACTATGCTAAGAAACTATGTTGAGGTTTGATGTTCAACATTATTCCAGTAAAGAAACCAAATTGATCAAAATGCTGACTAAACTCTGACTCTCACATCCTCCTCTTCTTCCTCTCAAGTGCATCCCACTCCTTCATCTTGTATCTGATGATGGCAAACAGCCCCTGGATTTCCTCTTACTGCCCCTTCAGAAGGGAACTCTGGTGTGGGCGGTCGATACACGTCCCTGTCTCTTTGTGCACGCTGTAAATATTTTCTCCAGTCAAAGAGTCAAACTTCAGAGCTCGGTGTAATCTCTGGAAGTCCGTCAACAGGACTGACATCAAAGCACAGGATGAAGCATTTGATTTAGGGCAGAGAGAGTGTGCGTCTCTTCTATTTAGCCCCGTGTTTGTTTGTAAGAAGGATCTTATAATTTCATGTTTTGCAGGTTGCAGGGAAACACACAGTTCAATGTATAAAATTTATCTGCAAATACACATATACAAACATATCATTTGAATTCTTATATACCCAGATCATCCAGATATGCAGCTATTATAAGAACTGATTAGAAATGCAGACCTACACATGCGGCCTAACTGCCATTCAATAATAAAAGCTGCTCATTAAGCAAAAAAATGCATTCTTGAAGATTTATCATACAGAAAAATGGCTGCTAAAAACTGGAATAAAAAAAAATCTAAAACTCTGCTTTATGAATTTTAGACAACCAGTAATACATGAAGGTATGCAAAAAATAAATAAAAATAAAAAATTGCCCTTAAAATCATGAATGTCTGTCAATATTTGACTGATCATAAAGCTTTCATTTTAAACATGCGTAGTGTTATCTGAAGTTACCCACACCACAGATCCTTTGGCTTTGTTGGTTGAGACTCAGAAAACAGGGAAAACAAACAACCCACATAGTAACACAGATCATATTATTTGAGTGACTCTTTGTCTCCAAGCCACCCCACAGAAAGCCAAATAGAGCCAGAGGTGGTCATTACTGGTGGCTTCCCGGGGCAACGCTTCACTGGCTGTCTGTTCTTGCTTGGTCAGGGTAAAGTTGGTGCACAGTGGTTCTTATAGTGGAAACCGGGTGACAAACATTCATACAGAGTGTAATTCTTGCGGTTGCGTCTTCAGCCCCAATGAGGCATGGGTGGAGTGCTACTTACTAAAACCAAACCAAGATTTCCCAAGTGGTACCAAGCACCCATGGAGAAGAAACATGTCTGGACCAGTCTGTGGCTACATCCTAGTCCACATGGGAAATTTTGGCTGCTGTTTTGCTTTGCAGCTACATATTTTTGTGTGAAGCTGTAATAGAAGCAGGATCTAAGAAAGAGGTCTGAAGTCTAAAGAGGTCTGTCATCTCCACACATTATATCCATGTTTGGACTTGTCGCTTCTTCTGTTCTGTTTTGGCTTTTTGTCATCATCTTGGGGGGGTTGCTATATAAGGTATCAGTCTGAATTTTTTTCATGGCTGATCCCAGAGTCATCGGAACATTAGCAATGTGTTTATCTGCTTGTAATTAAAACCAAATATCATTCCTATTAAACTTTGCTGTCAGTGCTGTTGACACTTCTCTTACATTTCTTTATTTATTCATCATTCCAAAAATAAGAAAAAAAATGCATTGTGCCTAAAGTTTTAAAACTAATAATTTAACAGAACAGATTTAATTTGTGTGCACACAGGCTGTGCAATTTAGGACTGTTTTGACTGAGAAAATTAGGAAATGCTTTTTCAGGCCTTTAAGAAAATGAGCTCCCTTTTGCACATTGCTTTTAAAGGCAGCAGGCGGCTTGTGGTTCTGACAGGCTATCATTTCCCCTGAGAAAATGAATGTATTCAAAAAAAAAAAAAAACATGGCAGCAAGCCTCTATAATTTTATTTTTTCTGGAAGTGACGCAGATTGTTTTGTGTGAAGCACGCTGAAACAACATGGATAAAGAAAAGTTTCAGAAGCCCGAATATTACACAGATATTATCTCTTCCTGTGTTAATTGAATTCAGATACCAGAGGAGCCATTACAGCTCTGGGAACACTTTAACCTTGTGCCCTTTCTTGTGCTTGATATGGCAGTTTTATGTTGCAGTTATTAATTTGAGATCACTAAGTGGCTATTCTTCCATACAGTCAGTGAGCCCGACTAAGCCCGCTGAAATTTCCTCAAGATAAACCACCATATAAGAAAGCAGTAGCAATAGCAATAAAAAATGGTGCTCCACTTTAACTACAGTTAGTAATGTTAAGGATCACACACCAAGAACGACATGTTGGAGTGGAAATGGACTCAGACATAAGCTTTGACATTCAAGAATCACAACTACAGTCAGCCGTAAAATAAAACACTGTTTCCAGAAATATTTGGCAGCTGTAAGTGAAAAATGAATGCAATGATTCACAAATCGCTGAAGTCCTGTGTGTGCATGAAAATCGCTAAAAAAAGATGTAGAATGTGGTTGGGCAATATCTTTTGGAAGTAGGCACAGCCCTTCCTGAAAAAGATATATCTGGCTCCAGAACCTGCATAAAGGCAATCGTGCCATTAGCAGTAATGCACCCCTATACCACTGTAGATGCCAGCATTTCAACTGTGTGCTGATAACTGGATAGACACAACACCCATGGTTTCCAAAAAATAAAAAGAAATATATGTATTTTTTTTGCTTAATCATGCTATAAAACATAGCAGACAAAGCCTACTTCATCTGGCCATGGCCCAAAACATTGGCAGCTGTGTTCCACTTGCCCTGCAGTGTACAGGTGTTAGCAGCTGGTGATACAAACAGAAAGCCCTCTGTGGTCTGGACAATCTCATTTACCAACTCTTAGTTTGACTTAGTTCTACAAAGGCTGCATTTTGGCAGATAGCGTCCATCAAAGGATCCCCTGAATTGGGATACAGTTAGAAACATGCTTACTGTAGACCTTCCCTTCATGTTTTTTGTTTTTTTTTTATCAGTGGGAAGAATTAACTCTTTGTTGAAAGGCAGCTAATGCTATGATACAATGCCCTTCCTTGGTTTAATGATACAGAAAGCAGCAGTGAAAAAGAACCTGAACTCCATCCCATCCCAATGAAACTTTGGTTCCCAATTTTACAGTGGCTTCTTGTTGTGAGCTATTCCCTTGGCTTAAATTGGCTTGGCTGTTATCTATTAAGCTCTCACCAATCTGAATCCTCCATCTTCGCACACAACTCTGCTGCAGGTTAAGAGAGTTTTATTCCAAACACCTGGACCATCAGGAGCAGCAGCAGAGATTCAGATAGCAGATGAGAAAGGAGGAATGTCCTGGGAAAGTAGTCCAGGTTCATTTAAAAGAGAAAATGTGTGAGGTAAGGTGCCCTAATTTAGATCCTGTTTTTAATACACAGATCTAGTGCTAGCTGGGTTTTTTGTTTTGTTTTTGCTTTTTTGTTTTTTAATGAGAATATGAATTGCTAAACTGCCTCCCACAAGCATCATGTTTTTTACCCACAAAGTGTATGATGTTCTGGCAAATAAGTAGATTTTTTTTTTCTATTTTAATGAGTTTTCTGCTGTAGAAAGCCCCAGGGCTTAGAACTCAAGGTTTCAAGCTGTGTTTATTGTTCCCACTAGACACTTGCATGCATCATTTCTCTTTTTCTTTATCTCTCCCTCATTCTCTGTGAAAAACACACACACACACACACACACACACACACACACATATACACACACACACACACACACACACACACACACACACACACACACACACAACATGGCGAATACTTTTTGAGGCTGTAATAGTTTATTTTCTCCTCTCAGTATGTCCCGGGGTGAACTCAGCACTCAAGCTCCTCCGAATTTTCATCTGCCCTCACAGAGCCTCCAGGCTAAACATTACCCTCTGTACTGTACTGTCCAGCCAAACTTAGCTGCTGATGCTATTTCTGGACACTGAAAATGACAATATGATGGTGAGTCAACCTCAGCTAAAAATGCTGAAAATATAAAGTGATGCTGACAAAGAACACAGCTTTAGTTTTAAGCTTGCGGTTTGAATCAGAGGAATGTTTGGAAGTGGAAAAGGCAAGTGAAATGCAAGAATTTCTGCAAATACTGTATTAAATGTCAGTTCTTTATTTTTAATTAATACTCAGTGTTGTCAGAGGGAACTGTTTGGCTTGGAATCCATGCAGAGGACTGATGAATGTATAGTCATTTTTCTTGGACAAAGGACAGACTTTTTACTCCATCTATTTAATTTCCCGTGAATACATTGGCTATATCCTCATGTTACAGCTAATGCTGCAGCTTTTCAGATTGGATCCAGAAGAGGTCTGGTAGGAGACTACGTGCTGTGTGAGAGGTGAACTCAGGGGGCCAGGCAGTCTTGATCTGCTTGCTTTGTAGTCAAACGCCACAGCTGCAGCCCTGGAATTTCATTCTCTCTGAGGAGATGTTTATTACATTTCACCCAGTGGAGCCTAAAAAAAGCAGATATTCTTGGCGTGTGTGTTGATGGTGTCAGGTTCAGCATATAAAGATGAATAACAATCATTTTTCACAATTTTTTTTTTTTGCATGTCAATCAAGATTAAAAGATCGATTTTATAAACATTCTAACATTTCAGGTTTACTCAAACTGCATTTAGTGTCATCCACATGACACTAAATCAAAGGAGAGCTAGTGTTTGTGCAGCTTTTGCATGCAAGCAAAGCAATTTGGTAGTTTCCCAGATTGCAGGTCAGTCATTTCATCAGTGATAAGCATCACACTATGCTGAGACCACATAAACTCTGGGGGATTGAACAGAAAACTGATTTATGAAGTCTTGCCCGCTTTTTTTCTCTCTCTTTGTGGCATGCAGCTTTAATATAAACACCCTGACACTGCACAAGCTGATTACAAGTGAGGCAGATGGTTTCCACTCCAAGGGAGTCATGTTTTTGCATACCCCTGTCAAGGGAGAGCTGAAGAATGCATGCAGCACGCATGCACACACATAGTCACGTCCATTTATTATCACACGTCTACTTACAGATATATACACAAAAGACAGGCAGGATTTATGCATTATATCTTCAGGGTGCTCATACATTTCACTTGTGGGAAGCCTCTCTTTATATAAATAACAACTGAGAAAAACATTTAACAGAAATTGTCAGGGTGGATGTTTTTTTTTTTGGCTGATTTTACTATGGTTCCACACATTTTACCCTGAAAAAACTGTAGCTCATTTATTTTATATATACTATACTGCCATAAGTATCCCCTCACCCACCCAAATAATTGAATTAGGGTGTTCCAGTCACTTCCATGGCCACAGGTGTATAAACCAAGCACCTAGGCATGCAGACTGCTTCTACAAACATTTGTGAAAGAATGGGTCGCTCTCAGGAGCTCAGTGGATTCCAGTGTGGTACCGTGATTGCATGCCACCTATGCAACAAGTCCAGTCGTGAAACCTCCTCACTGCTAAATATTCCATAGTCACTTGTTAGTGCTATTATAACAAGGTGGTAACAATTTAGACAACAGCTACTCAGCCATGAAGTGAAGTAGGCCACAAAAAATCACAGAGTGGGGTCAGTGGATGCTGAGGAGCATAATGTCCAGAGTCAGTCTCTACAGACCTCCAAACTTCCTGCGGCATTCAGATTAGCTCAAGAACAGTGCATAAAGAGGTTCATGGAATGGTTTTCCATGTCCGAGCAGCTGCATCCAAGCCTTACATCACCAAGTGCAAGGAAAAGCGTCAGGTGCAGTGGTGTAAAGCACGCTGCCACTGGATTCTAGAGTAGTAGAGATGTGTTCTCTGGAGTGACAAATCATGCTTTTCTGTATAGCAATCTGATGGACAAGTCTGGGTTTGGCAGTTGCCAGGAGAACGGTACTTGTTTGGTACTTGGTGGCGGGGGGATTATGTTGTGGGGTTATTTTTCAGGAGTTGGTCTTGACCCCTCAGTTCCAGTGAAAGGAACGCTTAATGCTTCAGCATACCAAGACATTTTGGACAATTTCATGCTCCCAACTTTGTGGGAACAGTTTGCGGATGCCCTGTTCCTGTTCCAACATGACTGCACACCAGTGCACAAAGCAGGTCCATAAAGTCACGGATGAGTGAGTTTGGTGTGGAAAAACTTGACTGGCCTGCACAGAGCCCTGACCTCAACCCAATGGGTGGGATGAATTAGAGTGGAGGCTGTCAGCCAGGCCTTCTAATCCAACATCTGACCTCACAAATCTGCTTCTGGAAGAATGGTCAGAAATTCCCATAAACACTCCTAAACTTTGTGGAAAGTCTTCCCAGAAGAGCTGAAGCTGTTATAGCTGCTAAGGGTGGGCTGACATCATATTAAATCCTAAGGATTAAAAATGGGATGTCACTGAGTGTGAAGGCAGACAAGTGAATACTTTTGGTACAGTAATATCATATGTATCACCTTTCTTTCATGTGCAGTGCTGTGAAAAAGTATTTGCCCCTTTTCTAATTCTTGCATATGTGTCACACATGTTTCAGATCATCAAACAATTTTTAATATTATATTATAACATATTCTATTATATATAATATATACTTTCTTTCTTTCTTTTTCTTTCTTTCTTTCTTTCTTTCTTTCTTTCTTTCTTTCTTTCTTTCTTTCTTTCTTTCTTTCTTTCTTTCTGAGCCATTCAGAGGTGGACTTGCTGATGTGTTTTGCATTGCACTGTTGTATAACCCAAGTGTGCTTGAGCTTCAAGGCACAAACTGATAGCCAGCTATTTTCCTTCAGGATATTTTTGGTAGAGAGCAGAATTAATGGTTCCATCAGTTACAGCAAGTCATCCAGGTCCTCAAGCAACAAATATTAAAATGTATTTGATAATCAGAAACATGCGAGTGTGACATATATGTAAAAAAATAATATAAAAAAAAAAAAAGAAACCAGGAAGGGGCAAATACTTTTTCACAGCACTGTATCTGTGTTTGATACTACTGCTACCATGGTAAGAACAAAGAACTCAGTAGCTCCACATTTTGAGTGACAGTTATATATTCTCAGTTGCGCCTGAAGGAAGAGATAGATTACAGTAAGAGGGGGGCTTTGATACAGGTTGACTGTGGTCAGAAAGATGAGATATGTCCTGTACATGTCAGCTCTTGCTCCAGCTTGTCATAGGGACGAGTAAATCATTAAGTACTTTAGCTGTTATCTGAAAAGGTGTGAATGCATTCACTGAAGACACATGGGTATTTTTTGACAACTCCTATGCTCTGGCCTGCAGTATCTGGCTTGCAACCAAACTAATTTCCTGTTTTTTTCTTTTATTTCTGTTTGAAGAGCGAAAGGTCACACTTATCTGCAGGCTAAAGACGTTTTCTGAGAACAGAGGATGGAAATTACGTCTGCTTCCCTAAGACCCTCGTGTTTGTGACAAACTTAGTCTGGCATAATTGCACACTGTTCATTCATATTTTGACACGATTTTGCTCCACCGACTGTGCAACACTGTCAAAGTGCTTGCACTTTTTAAATGAAAACCAGCTCAGCTTGTTATCACAAGTGTCAGTGTGTGTTGACTGTAACTGCAGGGGATTGTTCCGGCAAAGAGGTAAATGACCAGCGGTCCACAGCAGTGAACGTGGTCCAGATGGATGCCTCTGTTCCAACACTGTTGATTTAGTCAACCATGAGTCAACAGTTCTCAGCAGAAGGGGACAGCAGGATGGAGGGACAGAGGAAAGGGAGTGCAGTGGTGTTGAACGATTACATGGGGCTTAAGCTTCTGGGATGGGGGCAAACAGGAAGCAGATGCCTGAATGATTCACAGGCAAAAAAAAAAAAAGAAAAAAAAAGTGAGCTGTGTGTACCAAAGGATTTGGGCGTGGACTGCTATAATTATGTGATGTTGGTGTGCGTGAGTGCAGAAGAACACAGCCTGCCTGCTTTTTCTAATTTACACTAAAAGACAGAGTCTTCTAAAAATCTATTTTTCAGTGTAAACCTTTTGGAGCCATGGCTCTGAAAGGTTTATAATGTGTTGTGGAAACTGCCACTTGCAACTTATTTAGTTAAAATTCAACTCATTTTTTATCCCTTTTCTCAGTGTACTTAGGTAGGTTTGCCAGAGTAGAACTATACTTCCATACATGCACTAACAGCAACGTTTGCAGAGGCTCAACAACTCCACTTCTTACATCTGCCCTGTCGTCTGTCTCTTTTGACCTGTTGGATCCTGTTCTCAAAATGTGCTGTCAAGCAAACCTGCACTCTGACTTTCAGCATGATGACTTTCAACCTGGCCCAGCTCCACAGTCCCTTTCAACAGCTGTTGAACTGTGTCATTATCTCGATTATACTCTAGCACACTCCTCCGAGCGCCACCCTAATGAGAGGGAGAAAAAGAGACAACATCTAATGACTTTGACCTCCATCATTTAGACATAAATACATGCTTATGTTTGTCCTTTTACATGCATTTTCTATGTGTATGTGTGGCCTTTCACTGTTAGAGAAGCCTGAATGGAAACACATCATTTGTTGACATCTTTCTTTTTTCTTTTAACTGTTGCTATTTCATTTTATACAGGCTTTTAAGCTTTTAAGAGTACTATTCACCAAAGGCTGCACAATTCCTTGTGGTTTACAGTGAAAAACAGCCTTTGCCACATTTCAGCATGATGTTTCATTTTAGCTTGTTCCCAGTGAGGGCCTGTATTTTTAGCCCATTTATGTGGGCTAGATCAAGCTCAACTCTAGAAATCTGTCTATCACTGTGCATGTGAATACAAGTGCATGCAAATGTAGGAGTGGCTATGTGTGTAGGGGATGACTGTGAAGTTTGGCATTCTTTGGTAAAACTGTGGTTTTGAGATAAATCTCATGATTCTTTAAAGGGGAAGCACCCTGTGGATTTATTTGGCACCCGGTAGTTTGATTGAGCGAGGAACATGGCATGAGGGTAAAAACATTGTATGTTTTTATGGTCATGGTCTATTTTCCTTCGGCTATATTCTGCTTCAAAATAAGCAGGTTCCTTGTGTACATAAAAAAAAAGAAAAGGAAATGTTCTGAGTTTTCTTTATGGGTGAAAAACAAAATCCATGTAAGTAATCAGTTTGTGTAATTCATTCACCATCACCATGTCACTTTCACAACTTCACAGGCTCTTTCCAGAATGAACACATAGCAAACTTACATGGCTTTAGGGGAGAGGCTTGAGGTCGATCATCGCGCTTAAACAAGTGGCTCTCTAATTTTGAAGCCACACAAGACTTTTCCCCCTTCTTTTTCAAAGATTATCTTAGCACTTAATAGAAGCACCGTTCTTTGAATTCCAAATAAAATACAAACACAGTTGATCAAAATGTTAGGACATGATTACATGTATGGTGAAAGAATCCACAACCAAACACAAAACAGAGATAGTGTAAATTTGTTTGTGTCAATGGTAATTTTATGACAGTATTACTAGCAATAGGGGCACTGAATTTTATGTACCTGATAGAAATTTTTTTTCCCTTTTGGGATAGACGCCAACCTCCCACAACACTAATGAGCAGTTACGACAATGGATGGATGGATGGATGTTATTGTGATTTACCAGTAACAGAAAAAGATGGCTTTTCTGTTTGTAATACTAAGACTGCAGAATTATTTGCAGCACCATTATTATATGTTGAGATATGTGAATATAGATGCAATATGTACACTGCTGAAAAAAAATTGAAGGGACACTCTGAAAACACATCAGAGCTCAATGGGAAAAAAATCCAGCTGGATATCTCTACTGATATGAACTGGGTAATATATTAGGAATGAAATGAAGCCACATTGTTTGATGTAAATAAAAATGATCAACCTACAGAGGGCTGAAGTCAAAGACACCCCAGAAAATAAACGTGAAAACATGATGTGGCAGGTTAGTCCATTTTGCCAACATTTTATGGGAGCAAGTCAAAATGGTCAGTAGTTTGCATGACTCCCATTTGTCTGACAACATTGGGGCATGCTCCAAATGAGATGACTTGCCTGCATAACTCGCCACATGAGCCTGGGCATTGTCATGCACCAGGAGGTACTCAAGACCAGCTGCACCAGTGTGTGCCCAAGGATTTCATCCCAATATCATTATAGCACTGATTGCCTAGCTTGTTTAGGTCTGTGCATCCCTCCATGGATATGCCTCCCCAGACCATCACTGACCCTCCACCAAACTGGTTGTGCTGAACAGTGTCACAGGCAGCATAACATTCTCCACGGCTTCTCCAGACCCTTTATTGTCTGTCACATGTGCTCAGGATAAATCTGCTATCATCTGTGAAAAGCGCGGTGCACCAATGGTGGACATGCCAGTCCTGGTATTCTGGCAAATGCCAGTTGGGCTCCAGGGTGCTGGGCAGTGAGCACAGGGCCCACAGGCCACCCTCATGAAGTCTGTTTGTGATTGTTTGGTCACAGACATTCATACCAGTGGCCGGCTGGAGGTCATTTTGTAGGGCTCTCACTGTGCTGATCCTGTTCCTCCTCACACAAAGGTGCAGATACCGGTCCTGCTGATGGGTTAAAGATGCATCCATCTCTCCTAGAGTAACTGCCTGTATCCTGGAATCTCTTCTGTGCTCCTGAGATTGTGCTGCGAGACACAACAAACCTTCTGGCAATGGCATGTATCACATCATGCTACCAGTAGTGACTGACCCTAGCCAAACACAGAACTAGTGAAAAAACAAAAATAGAAGAGGATGGAAAAAATATCAGTGGCTTCCACCTGTAAAACTATTCCCGTTCCAGGGTTGTCTCATTGTTGCCCCTCTAGTTCACCTGTTATTAATTTCATTAAATCAAAGCAGGTGAAACTTAACAACCCCCTCTGCTACTTCACTGACCAGATCAGCATCCCAGAAGTTTAACTGACTTCATGCTGTACTCTTATTAAAAAGTGTTCCTTAAATGTTTTGAGTAGTGCATTTTATTAAGTTATTAAAATACTTAAGTTTGGGAATACACACCTCCCATCCACTAAAAGGTAAGATGCCAAAGGAAAAAAACCGTAATATTTAAGAAACATGCAGTTCTTAGTAGTTATTTGGCTGAACTACTGTTTCTCCCATATTGGCTTCTCTTCATTGGCTCCCTGTTAAATCTAGAGTAGAATTTAAAATCCTTCTCCTAACATACAAGGTCTTGAATAATCAGGCCCCATCTTATCTCAAAGACCTTATAGTTCCATATCACCCCAATAGAGCACTTCGTTCTCAGACTGCTGGCTTACTTGTGGTTCCTAGGATACTTAAAAGTAGAATGGGAGGCAGAGCCTTCAGCTTTCAGGCCCCTCTTCTGTGGAACCAGCTCCCAGTTTGGATTCGGGAGACAGACACCCTCTCTATTTTCAAGATTAGGCTTAAAACTTTCCTTTTTGATCAAGCTTATAGTTAGGGCTGGATCAGATGACCCTGAACCACCCCTTAGTTTTGCTGCTATAGGCCTAGGCTGCTGAGGGGGTTCCCATAATACACTGTTTCTTTTTATTCACCTTATTTACTTGTTTATACTTCACTATGTATTTAATCATTTATTATTATTAATCTCTGACTCTCTTCCACAGCATGTCTTTTGTCCTGTCTCTCTCCCCTCAGCCCCAACCGGTCGCAGCAGATGACTGCCCCTCCCTGAGCCTGGTTCTGCTGGAGGTTTCTTCCTGTTAAAAGGGAGTTTTTCTTTCCCATCGTCACCAAGTGCTTCCTCATAGGGGGTCGTTTTGACTGTTGGGTTTTCTCTGTAATTATTGCAGGGTCTTTACCCACAATACAAAACGCCTTGAGGTGACTGTTTGTTGTGATTTGGCGCTATATAAATAAAATTGAATTGAAATTGAATTAAATTGAATTATTTCATTTGCACAACTGTTAAGCAGATGTGTAAGAAATGTGTTAACGTCTCATTTACAATGAATTGTAAAATGTGTAGGACAGTTTAATTCACTAGTTTGACATTCAAAAGTGATTTTTGATGATTAATATTGTATTTCCTAAGATCAGCAAATCATTCCCATCTCATTAACAAATAAGTGACTTCTGAACTTACCGGAATCAGTGTCCACTGTGAATCATAAACAGTTGAATCTGGCTGAAAATGGCATTCTTGTAAATTGGCCCACATTGTAAACTAAATTGGTACCTCTGAAAAGCCCCGAGGCACCTACACTCCAGTTGGATCCCCTACTTGCAACATGTGTGGTGCTCAGTGTGTAGTGTTCTTGTTTATGGGAACAAGTGAGGATGGGAGGGATGGCTTGAAAAGAGATTATTTTGCTTTTGAAAGCTATTTCAAAGATTGTTTTTCTATTTGGGAAAGTAGTCACTTCCTAACCTGTGAAAACAATGAGCAGTGTAATATTACACTGAGAAGGGACATTTGCAAACAAACAGTTCTCTCTCTATCTATATAAACAAAATCTTCATTAAAAAAGGCTGAATCTGTAGGCAAAGGGCAACAGGACCAGACATTTGGTACCAGAAATGACTGTTTGTAGCCTGCTTGTTGTCTAAGTTATATTGACCAAATCACTGTTGAGCAGGCTTTGTTTGTATGCAGGTAAACAGTCAATGTGAAGAGAGTAGACTAATGCTGAAGATTGTTTTTCTTTCAGTCACAGCACTGTGAAATTAATGATTGTGTTTGTTTTTTCGTAAGAATTCGTTCATCAAGTGTTTGGAAAGTGTCTGTTTTGTAATGCTGGAGCTAACATGGAGTCGATGCAGGGTAGAAGGCCAGGGAAAAGGTAGCATTTGGGCCAGAGATGGTTGGCTTAAGCTGTAGAAGTAGAATATTTTGAGAGAGGCAACCAAACAACAGCACTGTCATTTTGACAGTCAATGACAGTTATCTCCTTTTCTCTGCATCGGTTACACACTCTCTTTCTCACTCTCGCTTGCTCTGTGTGTGTGTGTGTGTGTGTGTGTGTGTGTGTGTGTGTGTGTGTGTGTGTGTGTGTGTGTGTGTGTGTGTGTGTGTGTGTGTGTGTGTGTGTGTACAGGAAAGACAAGCAAACTGGCTCCAGCCGGCTCTGGGACTGATGCCTTTATCAAACCATAATGATTACTCTTGCTGTTTTTAGTGTCAGCCTCAAATTTGATAGTGTGTAAGTGTTGGTGGCCATGGGTATCCTTCAAATCCTCTGCTGTTCTATATAAACAGCTGCAATCGTTGAAATGTGCTGGCTGGAATTGTCCACTCTTGGCTGCTGAACTTTTCACTCAAGTGACATCCAACTGAGCAACTGAAAAGTTTCATGTATCATGTGAAATATTTAAAAAGTGGAGTTTTGCAAAGGACAGACTGAATACATAAAAGTCAAGATGTTGAATTTGTCACTTTTTTCTAAGCCTTAACAAGAAGTTTGTGCTTCATCTCTTTTTGGCCTTTTTTTTTTTAAAAAGAATGTTTAAGATTTTGTATTTATCATTATATACCTATGTAGCAGAATATGAACTGTGCTCTAGCATTTTCACTCTCCTTCTTAAAACAGAAACTAGTGTTTCAGTGGCTGTGTGGCATCAATCAGGTTTTAATAATTCTCTGAAGGAAGCCATAAACACAGTGCAGCATTGTTCATACTTATTTTGGGGCATATACTTAGCATCTTTTACAGTTCCCTGCATAAGAAAGCCCATCATTATGTCTCATGTGTAAACAGATGGGGGTTTTGGTGTTGCTAGGAGGGGTGCTGCTTGCAGAGATGGATGGAGGTGGAAATAATTATTCATTATCTTGGACTGCAGCTTTTCCTCTCCTACTAGATGTTGCTCTCACTGCTCTCAGAGTGATCCACTGCAGAGTTATACCCATTTTGCCTCTGCATCGAACACTTTAAGTCTTTCCGTGGAGGTTGGTCAGTCACATAGTTTCCACGTAGTACATACTTGCATGCACACAAAGAGCTATTCTTAAATATGCAAAGTATGGCTGGTTTATAAAAGAGCTGTGTGGCCTGTTACACACTCTTTATAATGTTGTTCAGATGTGCACAAATGGGAGCATTGTTTAAGAGTAATGGCAGTGCTTTTGAATCAATGTATGTACCCATGAAATGGTTTCAAGTTGTTTCTCAATGTAAGTAAACTAAGTAGGGAATTATACCTAAAATAGCATTAAAATAGCATAAGGAAGCAGATCTGGGAAGTCACACTGGAGGAATAGGATAATGTGCTTAAAGGCTTCCAACTCCAAAACACATCCCTCATCCCTCTCATGGAACCGATAGATTGCTAACAAATGTATCTCAGTGAAAGTGACCCTTTAAAAATATTTAAAAAATAAATATATAAATGTTTTTATCAGAAACGCCCCTCATTTACACAGGTTTATCCACAGAAAGCAGTTTAAATCAGACAAATCACTCCTGTTTGTATGTTCTGAACATATAAATGGTATTTAATAACTGGCCCAGTCTGCCAGATTCATCTCATTCACCCTGCCACTGACACAGTGGAACACAAGTAAAATCAGTTCTACCAGTGTGTCAGTACATAACTATAGTGTTGATCCTCTAAACATACATGAAAGCTATTTTCAGATTTGTCAGCCTTGTGAAGACAAGTAAACAATAACCAACCCCCCTTGGGGTCTGTGTGGGGCCACTGTGAGTTGCTTATGTTGATAGGTGTGGGTAGATGAACTGTGGGGATGTGTAGACAGAGCAAACCCACACTTCTTCTGCATGGGCCCCAAGTTGGTGTGCCCATACTTGGCCCACAGCAGTTTCGCCCTTTGGGGCCCCTATGGGTTTTCTATGGGCAAGCCCACTACAGGTTGCCCACAGATCATCATGAAGACCCAAAAGATCAAAACTGCTAAGGGCCCCGCCTGGGCTAGCCAACATGGGCTCCATCTGGGTTTTCAGATATAGAAAACCCATATAGGAACCCCAGAGGGCAAAACTGCACCTGGGGCTTGCTGAGATAAGTGTGGGTTTGTCCTGCTCACACAGCCCCACATTTCACTCACACCTACCCACTGTGGGGTTTTGGTATTTCTTCTTAAAAGAAACTATTATCCAATAACTGCTCTGACTCTGCTCAATATTTGTAATGTTAGGCAAGGCTTGGATTTCTACATTATCAGTTTCACACACAAATAACTGCAGACTTGTATGGATTATTAATCTTTATTAAAACTACAACATTCTGCCATGACAAAGAAAACATGGTTTTCTCTTTTTGTAGGAAAAGTCCTCACGATTTTGATTAAATAATTAAACTAAGTTCTGTTATTTTATTTAGTTAGTTTTTTATTTTATTTAAAAGAATCATAATCATCATTGTGAGACGATGAGCAGATCTTCATATTCTGTAAACTCATTCTTGTAAACTTAAGGGAGAGACAGTGAAAAAGTTGGAGAGAATTTGGGAGAAAGGGAAACTATGCAACTGTCAAGTTGCCAAGATGTTAAGATGTTTGAGTAATCTCTCCCCTCAACTTTTGGAATCCTTGTGTTCCTTCCCCACTCATTTAACCTCTGTCAACCCCTCTGTGTCCAGTGACATGCGTGGGAGGTGTGCGTAAGCACTAGGAACTTGGGATTGCTGTGCATTATGTGCTTAGACTGCGTCTGTGCAACCCTAGATCATTTCCTGTCTTCCAGCCTAATACCAAACAGACCTCTTCCTTAATATCCTTTCTATTTAGCACTCCATGGGTGTGCCGGAAGTGAGGTATTGCATCCTTTTCTTGGAGATTTATCCTGTACAATATTTTTAAAAATTCAAAAGCAACATATATTTTCAGCACTGTGCCTATTGTATAAACAATCTACATACCACATTGTTAACATTTAAGGTCTTTGTATAATTTAAAGATTTCCGGTAAAAACAGCTCATAAAAATATCCACACTGGAAAATGTAAAATATAAAATATGCGTAGAAAATTTTGGTTGTTCCACTTCTTGGTGTCACTAAGCATCCATGAGAGCATTGCTGACCAAAGCTCTCTGTATTATCTCTAGAGGTAAAACAGTATGATTTGGTAATTTTTATGAACTGACCCATCTGTTTGTTATTATGGAGAAATACTGAGTCATGAATATGTGCCTGTATATCTCTGTTCATGTGTTCTAGCGCTCACATATGTGCATGCGATGTATTATTTATGAACAGAGAGTGGAAAATCACAGCAGGAGAGAGATCAGACTTATGACAAAACAAACCCTGTGCACAGGAGCTGCCTGCTCAGGATCCCATCTGTCCCATAAAGAAGCCACTGCAAGCAGATGCCTCTAGTGTGTGTTTTTATGGAGGGGCACGGGGGCCAAAGACAGAAGCGTGTGTTTTCATGCACTGGAAAAGCTGTGGAAAGCACCTGAAGGAACAGCTCTTGATTAAATTAATCCAGGTTAGCCAAGAATGTTTTAATGAGCAGTTTGTAAAAGGCAAGGTGTTTGTACTTTGACAAGCCTGAGGATGGTTCTCCTCTTTTCACTTTTGTCTTCAATCAAACGGATGGCTGTCTCAGTGTTTCTTGATATAATTTGTTGCGATATGTCTTTGCAGTTTGATGTCTTTGTATGTTTTTGATTAAAGAAAGAATGATTCTAATTCTCTCAGGGCGCCCTCCCTGGATATTAATTTCAGTGTACTGTTGAGTCATAGGGGTGGTGTTCTCGCTCTCTCTCTCTCTGACAGGAAGACAAAGGTTTGTTATTCTTTCATGACCATAATCACATTATTGCGTTACTTTCGGGGGGACGGGGGGGGGGATGAGCGCTTTTCCCTAAATAGGTTGTGTTGCATTTACATTTTAAAGAAAATTGCAGATGTCAGAAGTGCAAACAATATAAGTACTTCATGTCCTTATTCGTCTTGCTGTGCTGTGGTCTCAGCCACCCAAACTCAAGCCTTTCATCAGAGGTTTCCATCTCTTGTTCATTCACACAGCCTCGCTGCGGTGCAGATCACCAACAAAGGCTCTGCATGGCAACCTTTGGAAAATGAGTGGGTGTGGTGGCTCTCTCACGAAATGTACTGCAAATATTAATCTAGGCTAAATACTGTAGTTAGCTTTTGTTACTATGAAACCTGTCTGGGGCATACGGCCTCACCTTATCCTGGCAGTAAGCTTTGTGAGCAAGTGCTATCTTGTTTAATGCTCCCCACCACCACTACAGTCTTTACACACTTCATGCTTCATCCCTCTTCCTTCCTCACTAATCATTAGCCACCCCCCACACACACACCTCATTTCCAGCTCCACAACAGGTTATCTTGATATGCTGTGTATTTATAATGAGTGCTTCATGGGAAGGCTTGGGTTTGTTTGACATGATCCAGGAAAAGTCTACCTTAAAAGCCGTACATGCCCTGTAATTAGACCGCTCTCATTTATCTTTAAGTCATTTTCACCTGCTCCTCTTCTGTCTCCTTTCTTCTTCTGTTTCTTCCTGTTTTTATCTCCATTTTCCTACTCTTAACATATCCACCCTCCTCAGACTAACCCAGTACTGGCATGTAAATCAGCCCCAGGGACAGGTGGACATCTGCCAGCCATGAGGAGATTCAGGGAGGAATGTGATCACTGATGCAGCACAGAGAAACATTTAAATTCTGGCATAAAGGGACTTTTTCCTTTCCACAAAAGGCCCCACATGTCCTCCTTCAGCACTTCCTTCATCGATGGAGATGACTGGGTGGATTATTGGAAAGATGCCTTCCACTTTCTTTTGTTTTGTTTGCGTCCAGAGTGAAGAGGGAAAAGTAGTAACTTGAGAAAGTGGTAGTGGGAGGATGTTTGATTTGGAACGATGATCCCGAAAGCCCAATGGGTGCAAAATTGAATGCAGTTTCAAATGAAGTGAGTGCATGCTTAGATTTTGTAGCCTGCAAACTGCTCAGGTTAGCTGGTGGGTTAATGAGTGAAGTATGTGGGATGTAGACCAGGATGTTCTTTCAAGCCCCAGCAGGGTGTAGCACAATAACAGCTCAGCTCTGAGACTGACCTTCTGGAAGGATGAAATGAGCACTTGATTTCACTGTTCTCAGCTTTTCTTCCTTATTTTCCATTGAAGACTATGGGCAACACTACTGAAAAATGTCACTATGCCCCTGCAATCGTATGGCTTCAATAAAACTTGGTCAACACAGAGCTTAGTGGCCAGGATAATTTATGGTTGCGCCCACTGAGACGGAATATGGCAGAGCAAATGTTGATAGTTACACTGTTTGCAAAAAATGACAAGCACAAGTTCAGTGCATGAGAATACAAACATACTGTGCATGGCATGCAGCAATCAAACATTGGAAAAAAACAGTATTACTACCGGTGTTAACTCAGTCGATCACTGATGCAATCCGTTGTCAAGATACTTTTTTCATGTATCTTGCAGCTGTTCGCAATTAGCATGTCAGTGCTTTCAGTGTAGCAGTTAGCACTCATATTATTGTGATTAGATGTTTACCATGTTTTCTGTGAGGCTGCTTTTACCAATACGGTCTTCTCATTAAAGCTTCACTCTCTCGTACCGGTAGGAACGCAACTCCCGTAAGTTACAAATATTCAGCAAAAATTCATGAAAAGAAATTCACCAAGTTTGAACTACAAAGCAACATTAAACTTAAAAGCTTTGTTATCACATTGTAAGTACAGTGGTAACAAATGCGTGCACTGAGGCGCATAATTTCTCATCAGTACATCAAATGTATTAATAACTGAGCTGCAGCTTACATGAACACTAACACTGCAAACAAGGGGAATTAGGAATCCTGGATCTACCAGCACTTCTAAAGGTAACTAATTAACATGTTTCATTTAATATGTGTGAAAATTGCAACATGAAAATCACACCTTGAATTTTCTTGGATATTTTCTTGAGATGTTGGAGACAACAAGAAGTCAATGCAACAAACGATTCTAGCACATACTCCCTGTAATAATAATAATAATGTAAATTGACATTTTCAAATGTCAATTTCAGACAAGACAGAGTCTTAAACTACACAAAACCAACTGGCTGCTGGCACGAGTTTCATATGAGCACACTTTAGAGTAGAACTGATCTCCTCCACTAATAAGAAAATGTGCTTTTCTCAAATTTTAGAAGGAGAGAAGACTAAAATTTGTAATGTAGCATTTCCAAAGCTATATCCACATCATCCATAGCAAATTTAGATGAGTAAGTTAAAAAAAATAAAATACAAAGCCATACAGCTGCGATGCATACACAATGTGACATCTTTGCTGATGTTGTTGTTGCATCAAACTGGACTCGGCACGGAAAATCTTGGGCTAATTTTCCTGGAGTTGCGTTTCACTTCTTTCCTTAGCAACAGAGGGAACCCCCCCCCCCTGTGCACCCACACACCTTCACCACACTACACCACACTAAACCCCACCACACTACACAAAACACACCACAGCTTTTCTCCCTCCCCTCTTCCTGGAGCGTGCCCTTTTTAGGCTGTTCCTCTTTTTTTTCCATCTGAAAGAGGGATAGTGTGACAGCTTTTCCTGCTTGTAGACTGGAGCCGGGAGAGAGAGAACTCTGTTACTCACTCCGTCTCCAACTTTCAGAGGAAGTTACCACCTCTTCCCCAGACCCTGTACACATACTCAGGCAGACACACACTCTCTTCAGGACTTGACCACAGCAGCAACAGAGCAACAGTCAAGGCTGCCTGTAATGTTGTGCTATATATATTTTTTTTTCAAAATTTGGAGGGAAAGAAGACTAAGATTTATAGTTTGTTGAAGCTTTCTGTGTGGACTGAACAGCTTCTCTCATGAGTGACGGGTGAGTTTAACATTTTGCTTCAGCATATGTGCACTATCATAGAAACCCCTGTGAACCACGAACACTATATTTTTAAATTAACTCTTTACTGTATTAGAGGGAGTCCGAGATTTCAACTCTTTGCTGCTTATTAAAACTTTAGTTTTTGGGAGGTGCTTGGTTTTGGGAAAACTTCCATGTGCTATAAAGTCTGATATCTGGTTTTCATCACAGCAACTCTGGTAAGTTTTTACAAGCAAAAGGAGCTTATCTGTATTTTTTTTTCTGTTTTAATTAACTATGGCTGACGTTTTAGAGACACTCAAGTGAAGTGAATGAGTTCTGGTAACAGCAATGAACATATTCATCATGATGACATGATTTTACAAAAAAAAAACAATTTTTATAGCAAAGCCCACTCTCTTGAACTGAGCTGAATGCGCATCTATCCAAACAGTGTCAGTGCAACACAGCTGGGCTAAAGTGTTTTCAGCTTGTAATAGATCAACCGGCATCCAAGAAGAGCTGATGCAGCACTAACTGAGACAGGACAGAAGAGCTGCAGCATATTATTTTCTAAACTTGTGATAATTAGATAGTTGCCTAATAAAAGTTTGAATCAAAGCAAACATCCTGTTGCTTTTTTTGTGTTTTTGAGGCCACAAAGAGCGGATACTTATAACAAGAGAGGCGAGACATGCCAAAGAATTTTGAAAGCAGGGACTTAAAGTGCAGACATGGTGCACATGGCTCTATTTATCTGTCAGCTCTTCCTCTTTTTTTTGTTTTACATAAGCTCTGATCATGTTCAGTGGCAGCTGACCATATGTATCATTTCCACTAGTTCTATCTTTCTGTCGGATGTTTGTGGTTAGCACTTCTTATCAGAGAGAAGAGAGCTGATGGGTGGAGGTTGGACAGGGTTGGGTTGCTCTCCACTGTCTTTTCATTGACTCTATCTGAGTGGACCGTTTGCACTGTAGCCTCCTACAGTCAATCAGATAACCTTCCATAGTACGAGCGTCTAACAGAGTTAAATGACCCCTTGGAGCCTGACTATAAAGAGTTGACTTCTGTATGACCTCTCCAAGTTATTCATGATAGTACACTTTTCTTTTTCCAAGACCCCATTGACTCACTTGTCAGCTGGCCTGTCTTATCTGTCCTGAAGATAGTTGTTAACTCATTCTGTTTACTCAGAGGTGAAAGGTCAGACTCTGATTTGATTTGCTTGTCTAAACTCCCATGGTACCAATCTATTTGCAGAAAGTTTCAATCTACACAGAGTCAGGATGAGCCAAAAGAACTTAGCCCACATGGATTGCATCAATAAACAAACCCCCTTCAAGAGAGGGGCTAAAATGTGCAGTTACTTATAAATCCTACTTTTAATTATTGCTTACACAGGAACAAATAGCACATAATGATGCAATATTGTAGAAGCCCTGGAGAGTGATGATGTAAGAGTCTCTATACATGCATTTAGCTGATTTAGCAGGGCTTAAAATGAGCTTTATTGTACAGCTGTGTTGTCTTATCTAATGTGAACAATACATTGATATCACAAAAGCATCCCAGTCAACATTCTTCCAGTTCCATGTGTAGAGCAATTACTGTAAGCCTCATGTTCACAGTGTATGTTTCAGGGAGAGAACTATTATATTAAAGATTGAAGTAAGAACAATGAGCTATTCTTCCATCAGTGCACAAGTTCAGCAAATGTATATGCATCTAGTGTGTCTCTTACACTATATTACCAAAAGTATTTTCTTGTCTTCCTTCACACTCATAAGAATTTGAGTGGCTTCCCATCCTTAATCCATAGGGTTTAATATGATGTTGGCCCACTCTTTGCAACTATAACAATTTCAGCTCTTCCGGGAAATCTTTCCACAAGGCTTAGGAGTGTTTATGGGAATTTTTGTCCATTCTTCCAGAAGCACATTTGTGAGCTCAGATGGTGATGTTGGACAAGAAGGCTGGGTTCACAGTCTCTGCTCTAATTCATCCCAAAGGTTTTCTCTTGGGTTGAGATCTGGACTCTGTGTTGGCCAGTCAAGTTCTTCCACACCAAACTTGCTCATCCATGTCTTTATGGACCTGCTTTGTGCACTGGTGCGCAGTCATGTTAACAGGACAGACTGTTTCCACAAAGTTGGGAGCATGAAATTGTCTAAAATGTCTTGGTATGCTGAAGCATTAAGAGTTCCTTTCACTGGAAATAAGGGTCCGAGCCCATCTCCTGAAAACAACCCCACACCATAATCCCCCCTCCACCAAACTTTACACTTGGCACAGTGCAGACAGACACAGACTCGTCCATCAGATTGCCAGACAGAAAAACATGATTATATTCCAGAGAATCCCAGAATCCAGTCGAGAGTCCAGGGGCAGCATGCTTTACACCAGTGCATCTGATTGCAATTGACTCTGCAGAAAGTTGGCAACCTCTGTGCGCAATGCACCTCAGCATCAGCTGACCCCACTCTGTGATTCTACGTAGCCTACCACTTTGTGGCTAAATTGTTGTCGTTTCCAATTGCTTCAACTTTGTTATAATACCACTAACAAATGACTGTGGAATATTTAGTAGTGAGGAAATTTCACAAGTGGACTTGTTGCACAGGTGGCATCCTATCACAGTACCACACTGGAATTCACTCCTGAAAGCAACCCATTCTTTCACAAATGTTTGTAGAAGCAGTCTGCATGCCTAGGTGCTTGATTTTATACACCTGTGGCCATGAAAATGATTGCAAGACCTGAATTCAGTGACTTGGATGGGTGAGGGGATACTTTTAACAATATAGTGTTTGCCCCAAGGTTCACTATTGGTTGGTCAGTATTCCAAACTGTGCAAAAAAAATCTGCTAAAGATATGAATGTCAAACAGAGTAAATGACAAAACTTCCACAAACACGAATAAACCCCTTAATGTACATTTTTCCTTTGACTACTCTCAGCTTGTTCCGACTCTTCATTATGAACGTGCCCTCAAATGGAAATACTGTAGCTGTTTGTGCATCATTTTAAATAAATTTCACTTTTTTTTTTCTTGGAAACGCTTTCATCTGCGTTAGGTTTGAAGCTAAATTTGTAATTTTTTTGCTCTCTATGTCTGGATGCATGTTTGTCCTGAGGTCACAGCACAGATGATAACTGCTGGAAGGAAAAAAAAAATAGTCGGTGAAAAATTTGTTTATTTACAGTGAAGATGCTGTGATAATGATTTCATGGGGCATATTTAAGCTAGGGCATGAAGTCATGCAAGATCAGATGATCATCAGCAGATCTCTCTGAACAACACCCAGCCCCACAACAAAGTGCTCCATTTAAACAGCAGGCGTTCTCTTTAACTGTTAGTGCTGATGGTTTATTATAGCCCCTAACTGTTGTTGCCAGGAATGAAAATTTGGGAAAATGATAAGTGTTTATCACTGAAAGTCCTTCTCATCTAATTTTTCATTAACTAAAATCACAACTCCAAAAACACATCCTCTATCACACAGCAACTGGTTTTACCTTAATACCTTTTTTACACACTTATGTATTCATACAGCTTTAATTACAGCATTTTAAACAGTGGTTTTCTTTAACAATTATATTGCATGGTCATGAAGTAATAACTAACTAAAAGATATTTAAAGTCAATGACAAAAAGGAGTTTGATGAATGAGGTGTCTCACAAACTTTGTTTAGCAAAGCTTCCACCAAGTGTTGATACCTTCCAGGACTCAGGGCTTATTGTCCTCTAGTAGGAGCCTCACTGGCCCAGACAGGCTGCCCTTTAGATTTCAGTGGATGTTTGACATGTTAAGTCTAGTGGGTTTACCTAAGCTTACACTCCTATCTTGGACACACGTATGCTGAGACATACTTGCAGCTGGACACACACATACTGGAAGAAGAGGGGGATGCAGGAAAAGACACATGCAAAAATGTGCTTGAGCATGCACAAATGTAGTGGGCTTATTTTGCTTATGCTGCAATATTTGGCACATTTGTTGTTTGAAACAATGAAAAGAGCTGACTGAACATTATTTAGTCCCATTCTGAAGGCAGTATTCAGCAGATAAAACAATCAACAATAACTGGGCTATTATGTTAAGTAATATTTACAGCCTATGAGGTCCTATAAAGTGAAAAAAAATGACAACAAAAGCCAGGTCACCTTTTTTTGTCATTCTGTAAATAAACCCAGAAAATAGGATCATTTATTGCACCAGAGCATCATCTGGTGCAATAAATGATCATTTTTGAGATGTTATGGTCTGCGCTCTAAGGACTACCTCTGCATCTCTATTGTAAAAATATGATGCCATCGTGATTTAAGAGTTACCATAACAGATGACAGTGCTGTTTTTCTAATTGCTACTGGTTGCTAGTAGAGGTGAGTAGAAGCCTCTACCTCAAAAGCCCTTAAAAGTTCTGAAACCAAACAAACAGCCTTCACTTTCACTACACAAGCACAGTCCTGTCACAGCAACACTTCTAAACTTCCCAAATCTACTGGAATTGCACCATATATGTGGGCAGCCTAGAGCGAGCTCTAAGGGCCCAATAATGGAAGGGGCAAACACGTGTTTTGTGTCATAGAGTAATCCGTAGGGCCCAAGTAATTGATACAGTATGTGGTGCTGGCTTGCTGTTGGATGGTGGCCAAGTTTGATGAAAAGGGTGAGATCATGTCTCTATTTTTGGAGCTTTAAATTTATGCTGATCTAAAACCCACAGTAATTTAGGGAATCATAGAAGAATGCTCCAATGAATCAATCTCAGCATCCAGGAACATACACAGACAACTTGTAATAGTCAACACACAGAGAAATACTGTACACACATGCCTACGTAAATAAATCTTTTGAGCAAACACACAGCTATTCAAAATTGGATTCCCATTGCCATAAGCTTGATCTATTTGACTTATACCTTGATGACGTCAGTATGAGGAAGGAGCATGGGAAATCACTCCTCGATTTACATAGTAAAGCATTCTGTCTCTGCCTCACATCAGGAACACATCTGGATGCTATTAACCACTTGCTCTAACCCCAAGCTCAGTCCTGCATCTCTATTATCCTCCTATTACCTGCCATAACCCACAAAGCATGCTCTTCACAGGGCGAGCAGTGCACTGAGATTCATTTTTATTTTTATTATTCAAGGATGAAAAGGAATTAATTGGGACAAGAGATGCTTTGCTCTGAGCCTAGTTGACATTACATTGGCACACTGAATTTATAACCCAACTGCTGTTGAAAAGCAAAATATCTGTAGTCAAATAATGGCTATGTTTGGATGAGTCCATGTTTACTCGTGGAAAAGTTTTTGTCCTTGAAAGAAAAGCTTTTGTTCATTGAGTCTATGTCAAATAAAGTACGTGCCCAGAGCCAAATCCAACAAGGTATAAAAACCAAAAGTCTTTTTCAGCTTCATATCGAACACTTGAAAATCGAAAACATATTCACGACCCCAGAATGGAACAAAAGTGTTTGAATGCTGCACAGACAACCTAAGTTCAGATTTAAATTCATTCCCCTTTAAGACCCACTCCAGATTAAACTTAATAAAAGCTGAGCAAGTTCTGACTTTTAAATTCCCTATTGCTGTTTTTCTTTACAGTTGGCACTGCACTGTAGTTAGGCTTCACAGTTCCAAATGGCGTCAGATACGATTGAAATTCTGCTGGTTTTTACCAACAGAGTGTGTTACATGGGTCGGGCTTTTCGACATCTTTTAATCCTGAAAAATCAGGAAAATAACTGCTGACCATGGAAACTGGAACTAATGAGATAAACTGCGCTCAGGGACCTCTTATTCACATTGGATGATACACACAGTCTTCACCTGCAAATGTGGTTTGAAGTCCCATAGGCACTTAAATTCATGGGAAGTTTGAAAACATGCTGATTTGTGATAAGAGAGAAAAACTGCGTTTGTGATCAGTGTGATTCTAAACGGGCAAAAGAGCCAGAACAAGACAGCAGGTACACTTTAACTTTTCCACTGTCAGCTGCAGCCAGAAGCTTTTGCATATTCTTATTTACATATCAAAATCCTTTCAAAAGCAGGTCTTACCATTCATCTTCTGTCATCTTCTGAGCACTTACTTTGGGCTATGGGGAAAGAGCCATAACAGTAATTTCAAGAGTTAAAAAAAAAGGGTGCATTCAGTTAGCAACGGTTGGGTGACTTGGCTCCAAAATAAGCTTTAAGAAGCATTTTTTCCCTTATACAGTATGTTAGATTTCTGCTTAACATGCCCAAAATGACACAACATTAAGGTTTAATTTATGGCTCAATTTCAAATGCTAACATTGTCAGCCCACCTAAACTCCTAAACAAAAGCCAAGATAACTTAAGGGTGCCAATAAAAAAGAGTAGGTATTACTGCCACCACAGAATTTAAAACTATGAT
The DNA here is from genome assembly GCA_024447675.2 of Pterophyllum scalare. NCBI lineage: Eukaryota > Metazoa > Chordata > Actinopteri > Cichliformes > Cichlidae > Pterophyllum > Pterophyllum scalare. Next base: position 95,371 of record JAMQGT020005888.1, read on the forward strand.
ATCCCTCAACTGTGTGCACGTGTCAGTGGAACAACATGATTGGCTTTTATGCTTCTCAGTTCAGCTGATATGGAGCAGATAATTGGCTCATTTGGGGCACGTGCAGGTAAAGCACTTTTTAAAGCAGAATTGGCCCATAGAGGTCTCTGGAACAGATACTCGTACAGATATCTATTTATCTTTATTATTATTTTTTAAATATTGTTTGGGGGGCTTTTCAGCCTTTATTTAGATAAGGCAGTGGAAACTTGGAAGAAAGAGCAGGGGGACAACTGCACTAACTGGCCTCGGGATGGATTCAAACCCAGGCCTCTGCAATATATGGATCCCCTGCCTAACCTGGTGAGCTTTACTGGCATCATTTTCAGGATTCTTAAATGCGGCAGCATGGTGGAGCAGTCATTCAAATCTGCTGGCCAGCTGGGGCCCCTCTGTGTGAAATTTGCATGCCTTCACTTCGTGAGTTCTCCTTGGGTATTCCAGCTTCCTACCACAGTTCAAAGACAAGCATGTTAGGTTAACTGGCTGTTCTAAACTCGTGTGACTGTGAGCATGAATGATTGTCTGTCTCTCCGTGTTAGCCATGTGAGAGATTGGCAAACTGTCAACGGCGTACCCTGCCTCTTTCCCCGTGACAACTGGGATAGGCTCTAGCCGGCTCACCCTGAATTGTATAAGTGGTTAAAAATACCATATGTCTGTCCCTTCAGTATTCCTTTATATATTATTTAGCACAAATGTAGCTTTATTTTCTGCTTTATTTGCTGATAAATACTCGACTTCATTAAATACTCTCATACTCTCTAACCCACCTGGTTTTCTGTGTTTGTCCGGATGGTACCTTTGTGAATTTTTTGTTTCCAAATGGAACAAGCTTCCTGACAGGCCTTCACAAGAGGGTAGCAGAACTGACAGCAAGTACAGCTTACATCCAAGATGTTGATGTCAAGAGGAACTGGGAAGAAATGCACTCTTACTTTCTCCAGAAATTCAGCCCTTTGCAACCTTGTTCCATCTGAAGAAAACTTGCTAGTGGTTCCAGAAGAAATTACCTTCACCCTGTGGACATTCATGAATGCTTTCACAGACACATTCAACAGAGATCTTGGTTTGGACAATGTTTCTGTTTACCGAGTGGAAAGTAATCTACTGCAGTTCTGCTGATTTGCAGAGAACTTGAAATTCCATTATGTTTGAGTGCTTGGAGACGGTCCGCTGGCTTGATTACAGGTATCTCAATAAATGGCATGTACATACGTCCACCAGATATTTTTGTGATACAGTTTCACATTTTTTGGCACTTTGAAGGTGCTGAGAGAATTTGTTCATGAGTAAGAGAACGGCAGAGCCAAGACCAAGCTATTAGTCAGGAAGTTTTTTGCAGAAACTTGCACAGTTTCAGAATGTGCTCTGAAAATAATAAGTCTGTAGCTGTAATGAAGCTGTGAATCATTAAGTTCAGAGGGTTTTTTTTCTTTTCAGTAGAAGCTACAGAATAAAAGTATAAATACTTTAATTAACATAATTAAGATCAAAATAAGATGCTATAAATCCTAATGGCAGCTTTTGTGATCTTGATCATTAGAGACACTCTGTGTGTGCATCTAAATCTGGCTTTTTTCATTTTGTGAGGTTTCATCCCAGGCAAACCACATACACACTGTCTGTTGAGCTAGGAATCATTGCAGCTGCACAGAAATTTGAGGTATTAAAAATATTTCTTTACTTGTGCAGTTCAGCGTGTGTCATTGCAATGGAGAAATAACACAGACTGGATTTCTTGTGCAATCTGACCTTTTCATGTTCTGTATATAAATCAAATGTGGCTTGACTCCCTGCATAAATTCCACTGAAGGGTTATGACTCTGACTTCTTCATTGTGGAAGAGGAGTAACGTGGTTGGATAGTTTATGAAACAACTATTACTGGTGAACCGTCCAGGGTGAAAAACACTTCTATTCTGTGACAAACTTTTGTTCTGGAGGGCTGCCCACCTTAGGAGCCAACTGATAAATCGCTCAGCTGACATGTGTGTACAGTAAACAGCTCAGTCATTCTGTCTTAACATACTTATCTAAGACAATGGCAGTGATGTGGAGGAAAGGCTTTTCCCTGGATGTTGTCCCTGTGGAAAGGGATAAACCTTGTGGGAAGGAAGAGCAGTTGTGGTTATCGCCACAACAGCAAAAATATCACACTACATAACAGTTTGTAGTTGGTCCTCTGGTCAGCGCCTCCTTTCAAACCAAAGCAAACAAAGCCCTGGTCAAAAATAGTCCCTGACCTCTTCTCAGGCCGTAACAACATCATGATGTATTTATGTTGGCTTCTGCTATGATCTGACACAAATAACTCATTGCTGACTGACAAACACATGCAGACACAGACATAAATGCTAATTTAGTTGCTGCCTTTCTCGTTTGTGACTGGAATAATAGTTGTTTTGCTTTGACATGACAGAAAATATGCTTGCAAGTTTCCCACACGGTAAAAATGATGTCAGGTTGGTTTAAGCAAAAATTTAATACTCAGAGACATGAAGAAGACTTCGGAAGGGGAGGGGGGGAGCCTAAGTCTTTTACCTGAGGATATGAGACTAGAAAAGTTCAAATCACAGACTACCAGGGAAAAAATGGATGAAAAATTAATATCAGAGGAGCTTAGAAGTGGTGCAAATGCATGTACTGCAGCATGTTTGGCCTGATCATTGGAAATCTCTATTTTAGCCAATCTCCAACTTCACTTTTCTCTCAAAAATTCTTGAAAGAGTGGTTGTAAAACAGCCAACTGATCATCTGCAGAGGAACGGTTTATTTGAAGAGTTTCAGTCAGGTTTCAGAATTCATCACAGTACAGAAACAGCATTTGAGAAGGTTACAAATTATCTTCTTATGGCCTCTGACAGTAGACTAATTTCTGTGCCTGTCCTGTTGAACTTCAGTGCAGCTTTTGATACTGTTGACCACAACATTTTATTACAGAGATTAGAGCATACCATAGGTATTAAATGTACTGTGCTGCAGTGGTTTGAATCATGTCTATCTAATAGACTCCAATTTGTTCATGTAAATGTGGAGTCTTCTTCCCAAACTATGGTTAATTATGGAGTTCCACAGGGTTCTGTGATAGGACCAATTCTGTTTACACTATTCATGCTTCCCTTAGGCAGTATTATTAAAAAGCATAGCATACAATTTTATTGCTGTATAGATGATACATCAGCTTTATCTATCCATGAAGCCAGACGACACACATCAATCAGCTAAACTGCAGGAATGTCTTAAAGACATAAAGAGCCTAGATGATCTGAGCTTCTAAAGATTAGGCTTAAAACTTTACTTTTTGATAAAGCTTATAGTTAGGCCTGGATCAGGTGACCCTGAATCATCCACTAGTTATGCTGCAATAGGCCTAGGCTGCTGAGGGGGTTCCCATGATGCAATGAGTGTTTCTTTTCATTCACCTCTTTTACTCCGTTTATACCCCACTCTGCATTTAATCACTAGTTATTATTAATCTCTGGCTCTCTTCCACATATGCCCTTTGTCCTGTCTCTCTCCCCTCAGCCCCAGCCGGTCATGGTAGATGACTGACCCTCCCTGAGCCTCGATCTGCTGGAGGTTTCTTCCTGTTAAAAGGGAGTTTTTCCTTCCCAGTGTCCCCAAGCGCTTGCTCATAGAGGGTTGTTTTGACCGTTGGGTTTTCTCTGTAATTATTGTAGCGGATTTACCTTACAATATAAAGCGCCTTGAGGAGAACGTCTGTTGAGATTTGGTGCTATATAAATAAAACTGAATTGAATTGAATATAAAACTTTGAAACACAGTGTCTAACCAGACACTTACTCTGGATGCCATTACCTTGGTCTTCAGTGACACTGTGATGAATCTTGTAGTCATTTTTAACCAGGATATGTCCTTTAATGCACATATTAAACAAATATTTAGAATTGCTTTTCTTTTTGCCTTTGCACAATATTTATAAAATTAGAAACATCCTGTTTCAGCACAATGCTGAAAAACTAATTCATGCATTTATTACTTCTAGGCTGGACTATTGTAATTCATTATCACCATATTGTATTAAAAGCACGCTGAAAAGCAGAAAAGTTGATCCAAAATCTGGAGTACTGACAGGGAGCCGGAGTACTGAAAAAGAGCATATTTCTCCCATATTGGCTTCTCTTCATTGGCTCCCTGTTAAATCCAAAATGAATTTAAAATCCTTCTTCTCACATACAAGACAATAATCAGTCATCTTATCTTAATGACCTCATAGTACTATATCAGCCCAATAGAGCACTTCCCTCTCAGACTGCTGGCTTACTTGTGGTTCCTAGGGTATTTAAAAGTGGAATGGGAGGCAGAGCCTTCAGCTGTCAGGCCCCGCTTCAGTGGAACCAGGTCACAGTTTGGATTTGGAAGACAGTCACCCTCTCTATTTTTAAGACTGGGCTTAAAAGTTTACTTTTTGATCAAGCTTTAACAAGTCCTGTCTCTCCCCTCAGCCCCAACAGGTCGCGGCAGAGAGCCGCCCTTTCTTGAGCCTGGTTCCATGGGAAGTTTCTTCCTGTTAAAAGGAGTTCTTCCTTCCCTCTGTCACCAAGTACTTGCTCATAGGGGGTTGTTTTGATTGTTGCCATTTTCTCTGTATTATTTTAGGCTCTTTAACTTACTTTAAAAAGTGCCTTCAGGCAGCTGATGTTGTGACTTGGTGCTATATAAATGGAATTCAATTGAATGAAATTGAATAGCTGTTACATATAACTTTCATTGCATTTTGGCCACAAATTACCTTAGCTCACACAATTACATTAAAGTTATTTTTTTAAAAGTGCACTGGGCAGAAGCTGAAGAAGGCAAAAAAGGACAGAATTTCAAAAGAAAACTGTCTTCTGCAGTCCTCCCACCAAACACGTAAGAGCACAATATTTTCCAGACAGTTAAAAATTTAACAACTGTTTGAGTAAAACATGATGGAAAGAAATGATACATCAAATCACAATTGCATGACTGTTTCTTATAATTAAGGTCATCTTTCAAGGGTAGTGCAAGATCTGCAAAAGAAAAACAGACTGGGTCACTTGGAGAACATGACTGAGGGCTGAGTCACAAGATAGTGCATGTTGCTGCAGAGGAGTAGGTCTGTTAATAATTTCCTTGTTTGGCTAAAACAAAAACACAACAAAACAACAGGGCAGTATAATTAATGTTTAGATAGGCTTTAAACAGGTCTCCAGTTATTAACCACTAGTAACAGATGCCAGGAAGCTCAGTTCTGGTGCATACCAGTGTAAGAAGGGGCCAGTTACTGTTCTGTAGGTGCCCAATGATTAGCTTTCAGCTTGGCTTAAAAAGGGATTGTAGTCATTCGAGCCATTTACTTTATTACCCCTGGGACAAAACCAAAATATTTCATTTAAAGTCCATGCTTTTCAGCTTGGCTTGGATAATGATGAATAGATTCCATTAGTAGAGTGGGATTCGACTCTGCAGGAGGGAGGAGATGAACTTGTTCATTATTTGTTTATTTCTTTTTAAAAAAAGAAAGGAAGCTTGCCTGGAAGACAGTACACTGGTCTCCCTGCAGCGTGGAGCAGATACGAAAGGCTCATCTTCTGCCTCCTGTACAGATCAAGGTGGTCAGCCTGGAAAGCATTTTCCCACAGTGACCACTCTGTCACTTGGCCCCCAAGTGCTGTTTCAGTTAGGCACTGTGTAGAGTACATAGGATCTGCCAAGAGTCAGCAAGATCAAAATCTGCCCTGGAAAGCACAGAGGCTCTGCTAAACCAACTGCTGCTGGCAGAGAATCTTTCTCCTAAAAAAAACTCCACAGCTCAGCATTTTCACAGCACTCAGTTCTCCACCTGGCATGTAAACCACTAAGCCCTGGGAAGTTGTAGGGCTTTTAGTAAGTGTAGAAAATTGATTGTTTTTGTTCGGGGTGCTAGAGATAAAAATCTCTCCTTTGTCACTTGCTCAAAGTTCAGAGTTTTCTCTTTCATCATATTTGCACAAGGCTGCAATGGGAGAGTGGCATTACAGGTTCTTGTGGCTGGAGGGCAGAAAACCCTCACTTGTATTTTACTATTGATTATAAGAGGACAAAAATGGATGGATGACAACTGTACTTTTAGTAGGTGTTTTCCCCCACACAGTCACAGTTTTTCTTTTTAAGCTGTAAGTGCTCATTTTGTTGGTATGCTTGTGGATTCACAAGCTAGGTTAATTAGCTTCAGCATATCACATTAGCATATTGGGTCCAGTTATGATGACAGAAATGGACAGTTACCAGCTCTCTGTACATCTCTCTACAGCTCCAGTTAACAAAAGTCATAATGTGGAATTTCTTCCAATCATAGAACGAAGTCCCACTAAGTGAGGGCTTTTGAATTTAGTTCATATTACAATCAAATGTATTTAGACACCAAAATAGAAAAATTGTGTCCCCGGAGAGTAAGTTTAACTGTAAAGTGACTGTTTGCATTGCTTTTATCTCACTACAATATAGAACGTGGCCATACCTGTGCTTTTTCACTATGCGGGCACAACTTAGCCACTAAAAAATGAAAAAGCCTGCCTCGAGTCTCTTGCTGGACCATGTAACCTGCAATAGGGATGTCATTGTTTGCATTGCTGACGCCTCACTGAGTTTGGCTCTAACATAGGTTGACGTGTCTGTGTGTGTATTTTCTCTTTTTTCAGGGTGGCCAAATGAACTATTTAGCCTGAAGACCAAAGATCACAGACTGTGATCCGACAGCAAGGGAGAGAAGAATTTAGAGGAGTCTGATAATTTTGCATCTGTTCTCCAACTTCTCCAAACAATATGAGCTGGAACTGAAGCCCCATAGTTTTATTTTGTGGTAAGTTTTATATTTCATCTGCACTCCACTTTCCGTTTACTTCTGCTTTTACAGGAGAATGTTTGCTGTACTTTAAAGTTCATTAGTGGGCCACATTACATATGGTTTACACATGTGTGGTTTTATGCTAGAATTTTACTCACATCTCCATCAACAAATAAGCACAAATGCTACATAAATTACCGAGGTAGTCACATCATATCAGAGATCACGCACTGAGATTATCACTGGATGCAATTTAGAGGTAAATGCAAACATAAACATGTGGTTTCTGCAATTTGAAAATGTCCATATGATCTGTATAAGCACAGTGACATGTGGTTTAACTTAGAGAAAAGTGCACACAGGTTAGAGGGAGATGCTTTCAGAGCTCGTCATCATTTCTAATGAACAGAGTGTTTTTCTTCCACAGTCAGCCGCAACACAAAGCACATGCTGAAGAGGAATGGTGCTAACATGGGCAGGAAGGATGAAAGGCCTTTTTGTTTTGAACTGGTCTTTTTCTGTTGCCATGAGCGCTCTTATGTGTTTCTGGGTGCAACACCGTGATGCCAGCAGAGGAGGAAATTGTTGACAAAATGGCAAAGCAGAGGAGAAAAGCCAGAGTCAGCAAGAGGGGGATACGGGATGGAGGCAGAGGAGGAGGAGGAGGGGAGACGGAAAGGTTAACAAAGAAAAATAGAGGAACACCCAGACGAACAATATGACCCAGGTACATTTAATAGATTTGCCTGAATGAAGGCAAATCTATTAAATGTTTTCTTTCAGATAAGAACCAGCTCCTGAAGAAAAAAAATTAAATCGACTGACTGAAGGAGTAGTATGGAGGTCACACTTGGGACCTGCTACGAAAAAAAAACAGCAAAGGAGAACAAACATGAACTGTTCTTGTTTCATTTCATGCATGGCTCCACTAGTTTTACTTAAAGAAAGACTTCCTTGGGTAGTCATAGGAGTTATGGCTGCATATAGGTGTGGAAGAAGCACTACAGGGCTCATCAGACTGACAGGTTACAAGAGGACGGGCAGCTTAAATGTCAAGGAAACAATGGCTAACTATTACAAAAGTATCAACCACGCATTGGTCGGTTCCTCTGAGCTTTACAAATTGATCTGACAGTCCCATCTGACAGGCAGGAGTCCTTTGTGACTGCTTGGAAAATTGACTCTTGACCTCATTTATATAGGGTTGTCATGGTTCAGAGAGAACGGCCGAGGCAAAGTGCCATGTGCCAAATGCATTATGATGATCCCAGATGAAGACAGTACTTAAGAGAGACACAGAGGAGCTTTTGTTAGAGACTCGAAGGCCTCATCCCACCCACCGGGCATATGAAGAATGTTGTGGTCAGTGGGTTTGACATCCAGCCGCTACACAGAATATTACACTGGAGGAAAAGAAGTTTGGCAAATATTTCAAAGATTTTAAGCACCTGGAAGAGAATTGATTAAGTGTCTTATTGTATTTTATGGCAGTCAGATTGAATATGGTGTGTCATATTTCTGCTGCAGGTGTATAAAAAACCAAACTAAGTCACCATGGATGTGAAGAAAAAGGAAATGGACCTCCTAAGTAACAGCATAGCTGCCTATGCACACATCAAAGGTAAGTCACTGTAAATGAGCCTCTCCTTTGTAACAACATTTAACTCTATCTGATGCGGTTCATTTCTGTCCTTTCCTTAGCAAATCCAGAAAGCTTTGGCCTTTACTTTGTGCTTGGAGTGTGTTTTGGCTTGATACTCACACTCTGCCTACTCGTTATTCGGATCTCCTGTAAGCCACGCACCAACATTGCCCCCTCCACTCCTGAGAAAAAACACTTAAAGGACATCAACGAGGAGGATGAGGAGAGTGATGACGATGATGAAGATGAAGAAGTGGACGATGTAGAGGCAACTGTCCCGTTGCCCTCCACAGAAATCTCGGTTGGCAATCACACCAGCCAGTCAGACGGGACACTGAGCGTGAATGTGTTTACTTCAGCCGAAGAGCTGGAGCGTGCACAGCGACTGGAGGAGAGGGAGCGCATCATCCGTGAGATCTGGAGAAATGGCCAGCCTGATATCCTGGGGTCAGGAACAGGAACTATTGGAAGAGTGCATTACTACTAAGAAAAAAAAAGAAATATGAGGCTGCAAGGGAAACACTGTGAGCCCTGTGAAGTTTAAACATAGACTCTGGGGTGGGCCTGGTATCCCTGAAGCCTGAGAGCCTGCATTAGATATAAAGTGACTGAAAAATAGTGATGGCATCGTATTTGATAATACTTAGCTCTGACAGAGCAGACTTTTGAGATATTGCACTTCTTATGTAGCAATGAGAAATTTGACTGATTACATGAAATTAAACCAACAGAGGTCTTAAAGACTGAGTAATTCATATGGAAACGGTGTGGAATGGATGTGGGGGATGATGGACACTTGAAGTAATCAGTCTATTAAAATGTTTGTTGCTTAACTGCAGAAATGAAAACCATATTTGTATGTCATAGATGAAAAATGAAAGCATTGATAAGGACAGAGAACTGTTTGTTGCAATAAAGATTATGTCCAGTAACAATTCTTATCAGCCTAAAATGAAACCACTTACCTAATATTGTGGCTGTTCCTCCTTTACCGCTAAAACAGCTGTGACATGTGGATGAATAGATATTAGATCTCTAAGGGTTCCTGGGGTGTGTTCCATGGGGATGGCTATGGAGTGGGGTAGGACATTTCAAAGTAAAATCCACATGGATATCAGACCTCCAGGTTTATAAAGAAGACATTGAATTGTAACATGATATTCAGTGCTATGTCCCTTCACAGAACACACAAATGCAGTATCATGTAAATTCAATTGGTGTCTTGTGTTTTCAGGGATGATTCCAGTGAAGCAAATGACTTACAAAGTATTTGGCTGAATAATTTTACTGCTGTTTTTTTTTTTTTAACAAACACAATACCTTTGGGCCTTGGCTATATAATCAAGATAATTTAAAGAAAGAAAGAAAGAATAATTTGTCTAGCTTGATTAATGAAAATGTCAACCTTTGCCACTTTCATTTCCCAGTATGTGCCCAAAAAGTTAAAGCAATACAGTGTGAAAATAAAATTTTTCATCACAAAAAAATCTTGTGATGTTTGCTGCTTTGCAAAACCTGGTGTAATCAAATCTGTAAATGCTACGTAAACTTGGACTAAAGAAAGAAAGGTGGGAGAAAGGCCCCCCACATCTGTTGCTTGCAGCACGGTTTTTGATGCTGCTGTTCACCTCAGTTCTTGGTCATGTCTGGTGTCCACCACTTTAACCACTTCTCGTTCACCTGCTGATGAAAACTGGGAACTAGAACACCTCAGTGCTTCGCTCCACAAAGCTAAGTATCCCACTAGCTGTTTACTCTAACTCGTGCTAACTTTGCTACCTTTACTTCGGGGTTTGAGTAAAGCTATTGTTGGGGTGCTCCATGAGGAGACCCAGAAAGATGACTCATTTTGACTTAGGTGAGCTGTTTTACACTTTTAACTCTGCATTATTGCATATATGTACGATTGACATTAGGACGCATTCTGAGCATGCTAGCTTGCTAGCCCAGCACGGAGCTTTTAACCTGCGTTTTGGCTCGCTTTCTAATATCTTATGGTGCTAATATTGGCTAATTGTTGACGATGCGCTTTTATATGCTGTTTACTAATTTCTGCTGTCAATTTATTGTTTCTCTAAAATGCCGACTGCTAACTAATCTTGTTCTGCCTCCTTACAATGGCTGGAGTTTTTTCTTGTCTGCTGTGCACATTATGATTCTTTTGTGCTTTTGATGTATTGGTTTTGGTGGCCTCCTGTGTTTGGGCTGTTCCTGCATGGCCCACTCCAAGCTTGGGTCACTGCTACAGTAATGCAGTACACTGGGATATAGTTTAATTAGACACAAAGTAGGCAGCCAGTTATTAGAGAAAAATAAATTGAATTTAATGCACTTGCCACCTTCTGCTGCACTCATTGCCCAATTTTTATTGACTAAAATGTATTACATGAAAAGTTGTGATTGTAGGTGTTTTGTTTAGGGATGACCACACAGACCATTAGCCTGGCTCATTTGCATACAAGGTGCTTACTTGACAGCCTGATTCCATCTGTGGTGTCTTGCTGGGTTAATGGCCCCAAACGTTTCACATAATGACTGCTGTGTCCATTTCAGGCTCTGTTTCTAGAGAGAACGAGTTATCGTCACTCCCACAGCTCAGCTGCTCTGAATTTCAGAAGCTTAGATGTCCAATATCAACTCTGTGTCTTAGTGTAATAAATCTGTTCCATGTGAGTTTGTAGCTTGGAACAATGTTTGCTCGCCAGTAAAGACTTACAGAACTTTGAAGAATTGTCCATAATGATCGCATGTTTGTGTTATCACGAGTTGCTCTTTTTAAGTGGTTTGGTGATTTACAATAAATGGAAGCATGAATTCTTGACACATCTGTAAATCCAGAGAGAGGAGAAGTATGTACCAAAATAGACATAAGTGTAAGGCAACAACATTCCTCTTGCTGGGCATCCTGGATCCAAAAGCATCTTTTTTTTTTTGCATTCTTGTACTGTGAGGCTGGTGTAGCCGCGCATGGAGGTGTTGTTTCAAGAGAGAGGCAGATGAAGAACTACTGGTGGTGTTGTCATAAAAGAAGAACGTGTGCAGCAGGACAAGACAGGGCTCAGGTTTGCCTTAGGGCCTCTGTTGTCAGATGGTGTCCTCTATGTTGAGAGCTTGGAAAAGCCTCTCATGTGGTCAGTGGGTTTGAGAAATTAGTAGTGGTAATTGTGTGCAATTTGATTAGCATAAACCTCTTTTGAATGGGGGTCTGCCTCAAAATGATTAGTCCAAAAAAGTATTTTTTACTCGAGCCACAACTGAATACTTTGAAATGTCATTTTCATTTAGCTCAGTGTAATTAGATGCAACATATTTTTGCTTTTGGTTGTTATGCAGTAAAGAAAACAACTCATCAGTAACGCAAAAGTGAACATCAACATGATGGAAATCCAGTGAGGGAAAGCCATGAATCCGAACCGCTGAATCCTGCAGGAAGGATCTGCATGATGATAAAAATACTACAGACTGTTATATGTGGTTTAGCAAACTGTCTTTTTACAGTAACATCTAAAGTTACATTAAATCTACTTAGCTCTTTCTTTTAATATTACATCAATCATATTTGATTTCAAAGTTTAAAATTTAAGAAAATATATCTACATGTATATGTCTTTAAAGGTGACATCGCGCTGTTATTTTTATAGGTTTACAGGTTGCTCGTTGTTGAGATGGAGAGGTGGCGCTCACTCGGCTCCTGCAAGCTGGCAGCTCATTAGAAGGCTTTTTAATGAGACAGGTTGGAGAAGCTGCTGGAGCTACTGTTACTGTTGTTTCAGGCAGTGGCTCAACTGAGGAGCTATAGAACAGGCATCATGAAATAAATAAAAGGTTTTTTATTGTGCAAAGCTACTCTGTCCCAAAGTAAAGATAGCTGAGCTGAAAATGAGAATAGAATGTTCCCTTTAGGCTAAGTCAGTGCCCAGCTGGAGAAATCCAGATTTGTCTCTGCATCTGTCTAGCTTTCTTTGACAGCAGCAAACTGTTCTTTGTCAATTCAGGACATGTTTCATTATTTCTAAATTTAACGTAGGGGGGAGTTTTTTTGTGTGTGTGTCTGACCTCTGGGCTCTAAAAGACTTTGCACTACTCGTTTTTCAATACTCCCAACAGATTTTAGTTATTTTACATTCCACCAGTGCTTCTGAGTTCTGACATCTAAGACTAAGGAATAAAATATTTGTACAGATCTTACACTTTACTGGTGTATCTGTAGTGCAAGCAGAACCCGTCCTTAATTCACAGCTTAGGGATATATATATATATATATATATATGTGTATATATATATATATATATATGTGTATATATATATATATATATATATGTATATATATATATATATATATATATATATATGTGTGTATATACACATATGTATAACATTGTCCCGTGACTAAGGCCATGAGTAAATTGAAGTTCTGTGCAATTTCTGGGTATTTTACCTAAAAAAATGTTTACCAGATCGTACATCGTATGTACGCTATACTTTTCGGGGTGTGGGTTATATTATGCAGTGACTTAATCTAACTTACATGCAAGTAATTTCAGTTGAAGACACCTACAGGACATGTATGAGGACATCTGGGGGAGGATCCGGGGTCAACCATCCAAAAGGACTGGACAGTCCACAAGAGAGATCAAGAGAGAGCGCAGGGAGAGTGGAGAAAAGTACAGCGTACTTACGATGTACGCTCGGGGAAACATTGTTGGTTTTTCAGCAAAATTACTTGGAAATTATGCAAAACTTAAATTTACTTACAAGGTACAGCCCTGTAAAATACATGTAATTACAGCGTACTTACAGCTGTAGTCACAGGTCATATCATAAAGTCTTACCATTTTTTGGATATTCTTTAAAAAATTTCCGCACTCTTAACAGACCCTTTCATTGTTTTCCTTTATTTACTTCTATGTTTATCCAAAAGGGAATAATTCAACATAGTTTTTTTTTTTTAATGCTATGTTTCCATGAAAGTTTCAGAACAGCCTGATTCCTAATTAGCTCCAGGTGTTGTTCAGGTATGTCCTACACAGCAGGAACATGCCACCACCACCATCTTCATTGCCATTTGAAGCCACAACCATTACCATATTGTTAAAGAGCTCTTCGTGTGATGTAAGATTTTCTCAATAATTATCCTCCCACGTCTTCTGCATCCACTGATGAGTCACTATTTTCTGTGTTTTGAGAGTGAGTCAGTGTTTCTCTGACACAAAATGACCACAAGCTCCTGGTGCATTTAATCACAGTTTTATTTCTTTTTTTCTCTTAAGGCACTATCCATTAACATGAGCCATTTGTTTAAATTTTAAATGTTATCACAATTACTATTCTGAATGAAAAATATAGTTGGGTTTTCTTCTTCTTCTTCTCCAATGTGAGGTTACTATAGCCAGGCCACTTAAGTCAGTTCCAGAAAAACCTAACACCTTATGCAGAAAAATAGACAAACAGGGCCCCCTAGTGCATATTTGCATCATTACATTACATTGCGTAAAATCACAGGCATGGAAGCCTAAGATAAGATATGGACAGTAGTATTTCACTTGACATTCAGGTAAAATTTTAAAAAAAAAGACCCCTATGATGACGTAAATTATATTTTAATTATTTGTAAAAGACTTAATAATATTTCCTCTTATGTACAGCTGCATATATTACAATTCCTGACTTTAAAAATAGCCTAACCTATAATCCACAATAAAAGTAATAAAGGTGACGGTTGAAAAAAGAAAAATGTAAAATGGTAATTTGCTTCCAGGCATATTCAACTGAGGACCTGGAATCCAATGTCAAACAGCGTGCTATTTAAATGTTTTATAGAGGATCTCATTCCGTCGCACCATTACAGGAGTAGCGTGATCTTAAGTCCAGCTATACTCTTTAGCCATCACATAAGTGTGAAGCTTTTTTCCCTCTTCTCACTGCCAGAAAAAAAAAAGTTCCTTTTCTGAAATTTGCAGTCCAAGGGCCTGCGTGGCACAGTGTCAGACAAGCAGCTCAGTCACAGTCTGTGGTAGGATTACTGTTTCATCTTCAAACTGCTCACTTCCTCCTGTAAGAAACAAAAACAACAACATAAGAACCCTTTTAAACAATTAATTATACCAAACTCATAATATTGGAACCACAACTTCTGTATTTTTTTTTTCACCCAACTGTAACAGGCAGTGAGTATTAAGAAGACGCTGACCTGCAATGCCAGTCTTTTGTTTCTTTCCTCCTTCAGTTCTTCTTTCACTTCCTGCATTTCTCGCCTTGTTAAAAGAGACAAAGAAAACAAAAAGAGGAGGTTGTAGATGCTGGTAAGTCAACACTGTACAGTGCCTGTCAAGTTAAACGAGGAAGCTGACAATACAGATACATTTAGAATGATAATTTTGTAATACAGGAAAGAATTTAATTTACTATTACAGTCGTGTGTGGGGGCCTGGTGCTGTCTAACTCTTTATATTTGAGATTCTTTCTTGGATGTCCACCACTGTGATGGTTACTGGATTCTGTTCAGGGAGAATGCTGCAGTCTGCTCTTAGATCCACTACCCACTGAGCATTATTGGTATGTGTGGCATCTTTCTCATATTTGCTCTTCCAGTATTGCTCTGTCTCCAGGGGCTAGGCAGGGGTTTGTGAGGCTGTTCTCATATTGTTCCTCTGCCGCTACACCTTAGGTGGTCTAGTGGAGAGCATCTGGTTTATTCTCCTGGCTTCTATCTCTTTGGTTTCTAAGGCCTCAGGTATGGCTTATTGTACTGTGTGTGTGTGAATGAGTATAGCAGCTGTGTGTGTAATAAGTGCTGTAAATGTCTCTTAAAAAAATGTCTGTGTTCTGATATGCAAATTTTCCCACAGATGCAGCTGTGTGATGAGCCGAACTGCACAGGTTTATGACTTACTCAAGTGTTTACTCAGCCACATCCGTCTGAGCGGTAAAAGACTTTGGTTATATTTTTACAAACCTTGACAATACCACTTACAGTACCTACTGAAAACACATAAACATGCATGTAAAGCAGTTTAAGATTTCATCTTAGTAACCCTTGCATCAGAACAGCTACAGTCACTGCTACCTTGCCCAGCAGTGTCATACTTTAAATCACACGATTTTATAGTTGGTGGTATGTTGCCTGACAGTTTGAGTTTGTGAGTCTGAGCTTGGGGCAAGCAAAACCTCAGATTTATATACAGCTCACCACATGCCTTTGTAGGTCTGCTATGGCAACTGAGAGGCTGCTGGATCGAAATGTTTAGTTTCATCTATTAATATCTGTAAAGGCATTTACAGATATATGCGTGCATTATACACACACTGATCCTTAATACATATTTACATATTTCAGTACGCTTTTAGAGACTCTTGTTGTACATTTACAAAGCTGATTACACAAACGATACTGTGAAAATAAAAATTAAGCCGCCAGCTTGGGAACAACAAAACAAAAGTTCATCGATCAGGAAATTAAATGTCTACAGTTCTACAGAACACGGCTCATGTTTATCAATGTTTCAGATCACAAGGTGTAAAAAGATTAACACTGCTGAGATGGGGTTTTTTTCTATGATGGAACATTTGTTTTTTCTTAGGTTTGAATGAGTCACTTCCTGTGTATGCTTGTGGAAACTGCTTTTTTTTTGTTGTTAAAGACAGCCTAATTGTTAGGAAGGTCTTCTTTACAGTAATGTTTTAGTTTCATATTCTTGCAAAAAAATACCCCATATTTTTTTTAAACCCTTCATAAACTGAATAATTTTCGCAGGTTTTCAACATGGCTGCATAAGAAATTGGCTATACTCACTCCTGTCGTTTCTCAAGAAGCTCCAGAGCCATTTTCAGCTCTTTGATCTCAGCTTGCAGGCTTTCTACAGTTGGCTCCTCTTTAAAGGTCACAGTTTTGTTGTCTATGAGTACTTTGGGTGGTGTCTTGGGTCGATGATCAGGCTTTGTGGTCTGCAATGATTTAAATCGTGTAAAATACATACTGCACGTTATCCTACACAGAATAAATTTCCTGAACCAGTTCTCACCTCAAACTTGTGTCACCACAGAAATGAATAAACACTGTAACTGCATTCCACCCTGAACACCCGGTGTTACAAACCTTTTGCAAACCGGCATCTGTCTCAGTTTGGAGCTTCTTTGGTGATGGTTCTGCATCTGTCTGGTCCGTGGTGCTCTGGGAATGCAAAAGTTGAACAGCCAAGTTTAAATGTCAATCATTGCCAATAATCACTCCTCACAACACACCTTGAGAAATTAAGAAATCTGGTTCAGCGGCTTTGCAGTATTAACAACTGGGTCGGTCTTTTGGGCACTCGAGTAGAAACGCTCTGCATAAAGGAATTAATTTCTTCATTTTTCCAAATTGTCATAATCCAGAAGTCAGCCCTGAAAGTGTAAAGTGAGCACAAGGGCAGTCCATAAAAACTGTCTATAGCCACTTTTAGATGTGCACTCTGTTTCATTAATCTGACGATACCTAAATGTGCTGGCATGAATGAACACCTTGATCACTTTTCTATAAAATTGTCTCCTGATAATGTCAGGTTAGAACATTGTTCAGGTTTGCTTCTCATGTGTAGCACACAATACAAGATGGCCCCTTTCAGGCCCTTTCTCACTTAAGGACTAAAGATGAAAAGCTTGCAGGAGACAACGCATGACACCCACACAGCAGCAGTTACCTGCACTGTGGTCACATTTGCACAAAACAGTGCAGCTCGGCACAACATGGACTTTATACGAGGGAGGTGACAGAGTGCAGACTGTTTATTGTCCTCCCAAATTACATCAGACTTTTGCATTCTCACGTGCACCTACACAGGGTATTGTCTATAAAAGTTCAGGGCTGCCATACATGTGTGAAAGGGGCCTCGTGACATTTAGTAAGACTTTAATTACAACTGGTAAACTTTGGGTATGGCAGGATTATATAACGCCTACCTAAAGATTGTTGCACACCAAGCGTCCTCCTTCATTCACTTTGTGGGTAAATCTAAGTACTTGAACTGACTTCAAAAGATTAAATAGAAAGTTGCTAACCTTAGGTTGATCTGCAGAAATATTGGTTAACACTGCGCATGTGTATGGTTGTTACAATACTAGAATTTCAAGTTAGACACCAAGGTGTTTTTAAAAAAAATATATATATATATTTTAATATATATATATTTTTAATATATATATATATATACTGTGTGTGTGTGTGTGTGTGTGTAATTGTAAGCCATGCGTAGGAGGCAACTACTTCTCTCATAGGTAGTGCCAGAAACAAAGACAGCATTATTTTTAGGTTGTCTGAGGTAATGCTGTACTTCTGATGACTTGGCTCTATTTTTGTTTATAAAGGTACTTGTGACTGCTCCCTTATTTCCACAGAGGTCACCACAGCTGAAATATGCACACATATTTGATTTGGCAAAGATTGGATGCCGAGTCTGCTTTCTGAAGCAATCCTTTCGTTTATCCAGGCTTGGGACCAACACAGACACTAGGAGTGCACTAGTTTGGGTTTTGCTTGTTGTGTCAGGTTAATATTTATGATAACTGTTTATTACTTCAGTGTTTGAGCAATGGAAGATTTTCTAACTTCTCAGAGCTCCTCATGAAGTACTTAGTGTTGTAAACATCAACTGGCTCAGCTGCTAGTGCCTATCTGCAGGTGCCGTGTGAAGTTGTGTGTCGACATTGATCAGTATAGGTCATTAATACGGACATACTTGTGCTGCTATTGCCAGTCCTGTTGGTGGTCTCCTCTGTGGAGGTTTGGCTCTGTTTGCTGTTGGATGAGTCAGCTTTTCAGTCGTCAGATCCAGTCCATCAAACTGGTTGGCCTCCTTCTCCTCCGGCTGTTTCAGTGAAACAGGAGCCACATCACCGTTGGTTTTACTGAAAATAATAATGTGTTGTGGGAATTAAATTGACAGCCTTTGTGTGAATCCCATTAAAATTGGGAAACAGAATGCAGAATGATCTGAATTTCTCAAAAATAAATATATCCTGATGTTTTTAGTGAACAAATACTGGGGTACTGGTGTGAGGAAAGTTTATATGTGGTTTCTGGTTTCCTGAACTCAGACGGATGCAGGTGCAGAGCATGGCAGCTGACGTCTGGAAGCAGTTCTGTAGGTGTGCAGAGTCACTGTTTAGGTTTTATCTGTTGTTGTTTTTGAAAAATCTCTAAAAGTCCGGTGGGATAAGCTTATATAAACATTAAGAAGGAGTTTTAAAGAAGTTGGAAAAGGCGTATTTGCATGGAAACACTTTTCAAAAGTTTATTCTCCATTACCAGCCTCCTCAAGACTGCTCTGTTTTTGTTTTCTCAGTTTTATGTGTGTATGGCTGTTTGTGAGCATTTACTCAGGAAACAGGAAATGGGCTGCTCTCGTCTGTTTCAGCCTGATCTGACTCATCCCAGAATTTCCACTGAGCCACTAAATGTCAGCCATCCTGGCATTCTTCTTTAAGGGAACCATAGCAACTGGTGGCTACAACCAAAAACCTTTAACATCTAAAGGCTTCGCTTTTGGTGCCAGTCCAGAGAGGAGAAAGTGTTCCTGACATCTTCTGAAGGCCTTTTTGCTTTAGAAATGTTGCATATGAATAACTATTCAGGTCAGGTCACCAGAGAGTGGTTTCACATGGAGAGAGAACATCACAGATGCTTCTGTATAACTCACTTTGGTAAAACCTTGTTAGGTTTGTCTTTGACTGGAGGTGGACTGGGTTTGATGATGGGTGGAAGTTTGACTTTGGTTGGAAGGCTTGTTCTTAGGTCTTTAGGCTCTGGTTTATCATCTGTAAAGCAAGGTGATCACATTAGTCCACAAAAGGGTTTCATTTTTTTTTTTTTTTTTAGATTAATTAGTCCTAATGATACAATAATAAAAGCGTCTGCCGTCTCTACCTTTTGCCTTTGCTGTTGCTGGACTGCCTTTCTCCATTTCTGGGGCCTCTGTCTTTACTGAAAAAAGAGCATTAAATGAAATGTTACCTCTGATTACCAGTTACATTTGTCACACAAACATAACTAATCTTCATTTAAAATACTCAAAGCACTTCATTTAGTCATGGCCACAACACTGGCTACACAGACACAAGCAGTGATGTCCTACACTGTGATTTTATTTAACAGCCATTTTAACGTTTCCCTTTTCAGTTTCTCTGAAGGCTCTCTAGATCTGCAGAGTGAACATGGACCATGCTGTCGCTGTGCACTACGTGCATGCTCAGCAAACCCACCCTTGTTTAATAAATGTTAGTTTTCACATTTCTAACCAGGCGTGGCTTTTCCTGATATAAACTGATACACGGTATTGATTGTGATTACAATGTTCACAGCACTTGAGAAAAATTCATTATTGTTTTGCAAGGAACTGCAACACTATCCAAACAGCATCATGGTTTAATGTGGTGCAGAAAAATGCCAACGGTGCCAAAATGTAAAGTTTACGAACAGTTGCATCCATTGGCAGAGGTATCCACATCACTAAAGCAGATCAGTGAGCAGAGCAAATTGCGCCTTGAGGCGACTGTTTATTGTGATTCGGCGCTATATAAATAAAATTGAATTGAATCAGGTCACAGCTGTAGTCAGTTGCACTGTAGTTACAGTTCCCAGGGTCCAAACAAATTTATCATGGACCAGCACTCTGGGTCAGCTCATGTGAAAAATATAGCCCCTAAGAAGACTAGAGAGAATAGAAGATTTAATCTCCTGGGAACTAAAAGTAATGTGACAGACCTCTATTTGTCATGCAAGTCAAGTGCTCATTTTCAGCTCACGGGCCTGCTAAATGAATACCATCTAAGAAGTAAAACTGCTCCTATGCAAAGCCCTCAAGAGAGGGGGCAAAAAAAAAAAAAATGTTGCTTTAGGCTCAACATCCAGCTCAGACATGAATAACTGACCGAATGAAAACACAGGAAACCTACCTTGAGTGTTATGCAACGCATTGTGCAACATTCCCTCATAAATAAACCATCCACAGAGCAGAAGAAGCTCAAGTGCTGTTTGTTGCTTGTAGGGGAAATCTGTGACAGAGCTCTCCTCTGTCTCCCACCCCCTTGTTTCCTCCAAGACTCCTGAGCTATGTCACATGACTAGTTTAACCATCCCCCATCTTACTACAGTCTGACACTTCCTGTGAAAATCTTGCGAGTGATACTGTGTGGAAATAATGAGTGCAATTTGGTATGAGACTGCACAGCAATTCGCA
Organism: Pterophyllum scalare; assembly: GCA_024447675.2. Taxonomy (NCBI): domain Eukaryota; kingdom Metazoa; phylum Chordata; class Actinopteri; order Cichliformes; family Cichlidae; genus Pterophyllum; species Pterophyllum scalare. The sequence continues at coordinate 116,077 of JAMQGT020005888.1, forward strand.
TATTTCTGGTGTCACTTCCTTTGACATTGTTTTCACCTGGCCTTTTAAGTTTTAGTGAGGGTGCGTATTTTGAATTTACCACCAAGTATAAAGTTGTTAAGAAGACTCTTTTGATGGTACAAAAATTTGCATGAACCGCATCCTGCTATGTGTGATGCGTAGATTAAACTTCTACCTTCTATAGTTAAAAGGGTGCTTTAATGGGCATTCTTTCTTTATGCCATTTGAACAAAAACACTTGTTCAAATACAACAGCAATACCAGCATTAGTTTAGAAAGTCTAAATTATACAGAAAAAACAGAAAATATTAAAACTTCAGTAAGTAACTGCTGTGATTAATCACTGACATTTATCTTTGTTGCAAAAATACTAAAAAATGGGGGGGGGGGATTCCAGGTTGTGAGAATTTTCTGCACTTTTGCATTTTTCCCCATATGAGTTTTCCCTGAGTTGCACCATCAGGGTGGAGTGTCTTACTCTGTTTAACCTCCTTTGCGTGGTCACAAGATGAAAACTTTTCATATCTACTGTGACTGTGACTAGGGTATGTACTGTTTGCTTCTGATACATCATTATGTGGAATGCATGAAATCTCAGGTAATGCTATGTCAGGAGCATGTTGGTGCACCGCGTGTGACTCCAGGCTATTTAGAAAAATAGATTCTTTTCTAGGTCTTGTCTTGTTTTCTCGTGCATTAAAATGTGCTTTCATAGACCACTACAGAGAACAACGTTTAAAACAAATAAAACCGTAATATTTTATTGAATTAAAATGCTGCCACACTGCACCAATGCTGACATGCTCAATCCCTCTCAGACTAAACTGTCCACTCACTGCCAGGTTTAACACTGCTGCAGCCAGAAATCACAAAAAGTCAAGCTCCACACTTTACTTTCCAAGAGCTTCAGCCGCTGTGCTTCTGTATTTGATCAGTGAAACATTCATGCTGTTCTCTTACCTGCGAGTTTCTTGCTGTTGGTGCGTGTAGGTGGTTGGGTTATGGTCCCTGTCTACAGGAGGAGAGACAGATGGAAAACTCACAAGTTTGCTAGTACTCCATGTCTACTATTCTACACACTCTTTCCACAAAGGGAAATTTCAGTGAGTAACGCCAAAACAGAGGATTTTTAAAAACTGCACTGAGTCACTGAATACTGCTTGCAGACTTGCTCAAGTAACACAAATCCCATATTCCATAAATAGACTTTAGATTTAGATTTAAACACTTTAGATTTAAGGGCATTTCAAAATGATAAAATGTATGGATAGCATTATTTACTCTGAAGCATGTCCATGGTTTCATTGCAGTACAGTGCAGCAGTAAGCTCCAGTCCAACAGGCTTATGTCTGAGACTGTGTTTTAGCCAACTCACTTGCAAGCCGTCTATCGGTGGAATCACCATGACAAAGTTATCAGGAAAGAAGCCGCAGCGCCCGTTTAGCTGTCCCTCCCACCAGCCTTCATCTGTTGTTTCCTTCAGATGGAGATTAAAGAGTCATTTCAAAGAGGCTGAAACAAGCTTCTGTCCTTAGGGATCTGAAATCTCTGAACAAAAGGTCACCAAAATGTCGAGCAGAGGATGATTTGTTATCATGAAGTAGCCATCTCAAAAAAAAAAAAAAATTCTTAGCATGTCTGGACAAGTGCCACATTTCTGTCTTTAAGCCTAGTCAGTCTTGAAAGCAAGACAGCTGGTTTGTCTGGAAGAACCATATAAATAAAAAGTGGAATTTATTAGTCTGTCAGAAGTATGACGCCATGGAACAGCTGAGGAAAAAAAATGCCAGTAAATAAAAGACATGTATTCAAACCTTGCTCAATATCACAACAACGTCTCCTTTTTTCAGTTCCAGCTCATCCTCTGCTTTGGCCTTGTAGTCAAACATGACTTTGCAACACTCCATAGCTGAGGAGATATGGTTTTAAGAGATAACGTGATTATTAACTTTGTGATGGAAGAGGAGGTTTGAACAGTGATGACTAATGCTATCCGCCATGTAGCAATGCTAAATCAAAGAACAGCCAAGAGGTTGTAATAGCTTGAGATAAGTTATAAACCTTTAACCCTGGAAGATCTCTCACTTTAATGTCTCTGTGCTGTAGTTTATCAAGGCACAATGCTGTTAAGTATTTTGGTGTGACCCCGCCCATAGACCACAGAGGTAAAAGTATGGGATTTACCACTTGTCTCCTGACATTGTCACGATATAATTATAGTTATCTAGTGGTTTTTGAAATGCTGTTCAAAAATAGAACTGGTTTCTACCATCAGGGAATCCCCCTTAGCACATTATTTTGCTGTATTTGTGAGAAAGTAAAAGCTCGCTTGTAAACTGTGAACTTACGTTTCTTTGCTTTGTTCCTCACACTTGCTCTCTGAGATAACTTCATGGGAATAAAGACAGGATTAAGTGAAAGGAAAACAGCTCATACATCTTGTAGAAAGGTTATTCCAGTATTACAGACCTCCTTATTGAACACAGCATCAGTAAGTTTGGGTCTTGTCTTGACCTCGTTGTGCTTTCCGTCTGATTAGAAGAAAAATCTTAATGTTCATTTACAATGTACATGAAAAATGGAACAACAAAATAATCTATTAATGAATTTGTCACTAACCTTTAAAAGATACAAAAATTTCCTTGACAAAGTTTGATGGAAATGCCCCCACTTTGCCATTTTTCATCCCCATCCACCATCCATCTTCAATCTATCATGCAAATTGTACAGCACAAACAGAACATAAGTGGTTTAGTAGCTCATGATCCATCATAATTCACACATTATCATAATGTATAAACTACAGAATGGAAGTTATACATTCTCTGTTATTATTGGTTGGCTGTATTCAACAAACTAATGAGAAAACTAAAATCTACTGAGAAGTCAAGGCGGCTCTCAAACAGTCATATGCGAGACAAATTAATCTTGGGTCATGAAAAGTTGACCAATACTTTTGGAGAAGTAGCAGTGGACAGACGGACAAGTGGCAGATTTTCTGTCATCGCCATCGCAAAAGCTCACCAGTCTGGATGAGTTAAGAATATGTGAGATAAGGAGAAAAAAGGTGCACTGTCACTTTAAAGTTTACACTAAATATAATTGTTCTGCATACATTCCAGAAACTTGATCAGCCTGTTTAAGGAGTCAGGCTAAAGATATTCTCAGAGCTCTCAGAACCAGTCTGATCAGTTTACATGTATTTCAATAAAGATGTACTTCCCATTTGCTGTTGACTCAATTTGTATCAATAAAAACTTGATTTACCCATCATTCTTAGGTTCTGACTACAGCGCAGTTTCAGGAAGTGACAGGAAAATGACATGCTTCTCAGCAGCTTAACTGCTGTCAGGTGATTCATTCACTAGCCATAACCTAGTTATTTTAAACCATTAATCTACTGCTAACAAAGACAGCTGAGTCACCATTTGGTTATTAGTGTTCAAATGTAAGTGTTAAAGCCATACCTCTCTGATGACCTCTAAAGTCTCGCCAACAACCAGCTTCAGTTCATCTTCATTTATGGGACTGTAGGCAAACACTACCTCACATTGTCTTGTCTGTTTCTTCTTTGCTGAAAAACAAAGAATTGCCCCCTGTCTCAACAGGCAAAGTTCATAATGTACTTGTAATTCTAATGAAAAAAAGCTAGAGCTCATTAACAGTGTGTATGGGCTAGAAAGTATTGTTGTCATGTTTCAACAGGAAAGTGCTAAGAGTTCATAGCTTGGAGCAATTATTCATGTTTTGAACATGTCTGTTCCCTCAAAGTCACAGTTTTATTTCTCTACAGCATAATTAGTTATATTTTGCACAGCAAGGATGTAGTACATATATGCACGGCTTTGTTGGGTGCACGCAGCACACTAATTTTCTGCACTTCTTTTATTATTGTAATAACTATTTTTATGGCTTATTTTGGCAAGAACATGTTCAAGCAGAAATGAGGGACTCATTTTATAGCAAGAGCAATTTTTTAAGAGGACATTTATTTAAAGTATAAAATGTAATGTGATCAGTGACTGACACTGCATTAGGGCAGTTCATTTTGGATCTTTTACACATAAAAGTTTAAGCATTTTGGACCATGTGAAGTTAGTTAAATCAGTGATATAGAAGTTCTTTCCTACACTTAAGATGAGATGTTTTTTGTTTTGTTTTGTTATACACCGCTCTGCATTTAATCATTAGTTGTTAATAATCTCTGGCTCTCTTCCACAGTGTGTCTTTTTTCCTGTCTCTCCCCTCAGCCTCAACCGGTCACGGCAGATTGCTTCCCCTCCCTGAGCCGGGTTCTGCCAGAGGTTTCTTCCTGTTTAAAGGGAGTTTTTCCTTCCCACTGTCACCAGGTGCTTACTCATAGGGGGTCAATTTGACTGTTGGGTTTTCTCTGTAATTATTGTAGGGTCTTTACCTTGCAATATAAAGCACCCTGAGGCAACTGTTTGTGATTTGGCGCTACATAAATAAAATTTAATTAAACTGAATTGAATTATGTTTTACAAAAAAACAGTTGGCTCATATTTTAATGTGGAAAATTGAAGTAAAAGGTCTGAAATTTTGCATTTATTCAATTCTTTTCTGTCTAAAGTTTTATTAATTTTTGGAACATAAAAATCCTTTCATAATTCTGTTGGGTGTCGGTTTTCTGATCAAAGTGTCCATCACTCCTTTCATGCTTTTTAAGGTCATGACAATGAAGAACAGAAAGTGCTGAGAATTCAAACTTGGCATTTTACTTGTTCTAATACTTCGTGGTTCCCTCTTGCTGTCACCTCTCAAATAGACTGGGACCTCCTGCAGTTAAAAGCCATACAAATCATATTTTACATGTTGCACACATATACATACATAAATGCATAGTAAATAGTACAATAGTGTGGACAACTGACTTGACTGACCTTAACAAAGTTGGCAGGGAAGATGCCTTTTCTTCCTCTCAGCTCTCCCTGCAGCCATCCTTCCTCACTGGCCTTGGTGACATTTTTGACCACATCCCCCTCCCTCACTGTGAGCTCGTCATCCGAGCTCCTCTCAAAGTCGATCAGCACCAGCACTTCTACAGTGCATCCATAAATGGGGCAGAAAATTAGATTCTTTGCACAAAGGCTGGTGCAACTTGTCTCACAAGTGATGTCTCCTGACATTTTAAAAAGCAAGACAAACCTCGAAGCAGTGGAGGAAGTCAGAAACAAATATGAACTGGAATGTAGATTATTACAGTTAAGTTTTCTTTGATTGCTAAGAAGTGGAACAACTATCCATGACTTCACTACTTTCCTGCAGCATAAAGAGAACTTTAGAGACCCTTAAAAGCACTGGAAGTGTGCCAGTGGTATGTTGGATATATATATAAAAAAATAGGTTTTCCCGGATTGTTTGGGAAACACAAGTCTTGTCTGTACATTCTGTGTGAAGCTAGACTGTTTAAACGCAAGTATCCATGGAGTGGAGCTTCATATTTTTGCATGTCTGTACATGTCAGTTACAATACTTGAATTCTTGGAATAGCATTTCTAGCAGACACAAATCCATTAGCTTTTGTCAACACTTAGCAGCTTTTCTTTACCATCACCAGCAATTCCCAGCAAAAAGGCAACTGCCAATCAAAATATTCAGAAATGACCTCTGTACATTAAGAAAAAGTGATAATGCTGACTCACCCATGGTTGTCTTGCATTCGATCTCCCTTGGATTTGAATGTGTAATTCCTTCACAAAGCAGCAAACAAACTCTTGAGTAGAAGGAGAACTGAAAGAGTGTGGCTGTGTGCCTAACGCTGTTTGATACAACAGCCGAGGACCTTCTTCCTACTTGTCAAACATTAACATTGAGCAACTCTTTCTGAGGCTTGTCATGGCAAATCAACAGCAAGGAGTAGGAGTGGGTCAGATAGCGAGATAGAGAGGAGGAGGAGACAGAAAATAAGCCAGTGGAACAGGTAAGACAGGTTTCTAGTGACAGAACAAAGCTCATTAGTGGAACCTATGGGGATGGCAGTATAATTATAAGATCTGCAGCAAGCAAAGTATTAGACTACAAAAGTTAGCATTCATCAGCAACACAAGTGCATTTGGCTCCCAGTCGGCTGCATTCTCAAATGTACTGTCCCTCCCCGTAGTCTCAAACAGACCTTCCCAGAAATCAAACCAAATCAAACTTAAATCACAACCACAAATGTGTTTGCAGTAATGGTGTTTGTTTGTGTGTGCCCCTTATGTTTAAGTGGCTAGACATACAGTACCAGTCAAAAGTTTGGACACACTCATCCATTCGAATGAATGGGACACCATCTCCTCTGTGGTGGGTCACACTGCCCTCACCCACCTGGTGTGTAATTACTCCAATGTCCGTATGCTCTTTGTAGACTTCACATCAGCCTTCAACACCATCATTCCACAGACTCTGGTGCACAAACTGCTCACTCTTGGACTGAGCCCTTCCGTCTGCAACTGGGTCCTGAACTTCCTGACAAGCAGGCCGCAGTCTGTGAGGATCCACAACGTCTCCTCCTCCCCCATGGTCCTCAGCACTCTAAAGGAACCCAAACACCCAGTGCAGAAACAATTTTTGTTCCCTACCCCCTCAGACAGGAGGCTGAGGAGCATCAAGGGCGGGACCACCAGACTGAGGAACAGTTTCTTCCCTGAAGCTGTAAGGATGTTGAACTCTGGTGAGGCTGTGTAGCTGCACTGCTCACCCTCTATCAGTCCTTGCACACACTCATGCTGCTGTTTATGCACAAATTCATGCTGCTGTTGCTGTTATCATTTGCACAAGTCACTGATGTGGCAACGTGTGTTACTACCTCTACCTTTACTCCACATGCTGTTTGTTTTATATTTGTTTATTTTTATATCTATTCAGTTTATATGCATGTATGTATATGTATGTGCATATATATATATATATATATATATATATATATATATAATGTGTGTGTTCAGAACTTATAATTTATCATTACAATCGTACAATCCTTAACTCATGCTTGATTTTATTTATTCAATTATCTTTGTACGCATACTCTAATCCAAGTGAATCATGAATGAAGAAGTGGGGTACAGCAAAATTCAAAAGAAGAATAAAGGAACACATCTTGACTGAGCGGGAAAAAAATATGCTGCTGGAGCCTTATTTCTCTTATTTCTTAAAAATAACGCGCGCACACGCTAACTGTGTCTTAAAATGCGGCGGCTGGTTGACTGCTGTAAAGTGAGGCGATAGGCGACGCATCAAAGGCGTCAAAAGGCATGACGTCACAGGACGCCCTTTAGAAGTTTATAAGTAGGCCGCTTCAAGGCATTTATGTTTCTGCTACAAAGCGTTCGTAAGTGAGATGTACAGACCGTGGTCTTCACACAAACCTGATTTTCAAAGCGTAGCAACTAATAGTGAAACAAAAACAACCACAATGGCTAACTCCCAGTCTGAAAGCCCTGTCGTTATTACACCAGATGCTATTTTTTTTTTAAAAAACCTTTATTTTACCAGGTAAAATGTTTGAGAACTAGTTCTCATTTACAAACATGACCTGGCCAAGAGGCCCCAATCAAATCAGGTCCACTACACATAAATACACATAAATATGTATGTGTGTGTGTACTATTATCCCCACTATCAACACGTATTTTGTTAAGCTCTCTGCACTACAGTGGGGTATGATTAAAAAACTGTTCGCTGATATGATTACTGAAATCATTCAGTCAGTTTCTGCAGGTATCCTGAAAACTGCACTTCCAACTGTTCAGCACCGGAGAGCAGATGAAGAGTCCCAAACAGATATCAGAATAGCTTTTGGAAAAATAAGCCTATCACTGGGAGACTCTCTCAGCCAGCATCACCAGACCTCTCCACATCCCCCCACAAAAGATGTGACAGCACTGAGGAACTGACACAGATGATTGAGGAGGAGATCTTAAATAAAGTCAGCTCAGCTGTGTCTCTGCTCATAGAAAACCCCAAATTACGGCCAGATCCTGTTGTTTAGGTTGGCGTAAAAGTGACGGACATTAAAAAGCTTTGATGCGTGGTTTCTCACGCTGCCTCATATCTGAAAGATGTGCAGGTAAAATGAGCTGCCTGTGCATGAAGAAAGGGGGCTGTACCCAGTCCTCATTCAAGCAAGGAGACCCTTAAATCCAAGATCTCTGAGAAAGCAACAGTCAATGAAGTTTGTTGGGCTCTCACCAAATGGAGTGCAGACCCAGAGATCATTAAGGTTGAAAATGACATGAAATTGCATCATTTACAAGTTGAAGGCACTCTAGAGCAGTACATTAAAACTGAGGTGAAAGCTGAAAGTCTCCAGCCAGCAGAAACAGTTGTAGCCAATATTATAAATGCAATAATTGATAATCTCCAGCATCCTGACACTGAACATAGTGAGAAATTTAGTTTAGAAATTTCCCCTTTTTTCCTTAGGTCGTCTATGTGTCTGTAGAAGACTCAGTGGAAAGGTTCTTGCAGAAGATTCTTCTGTGGTTGAAGAATGAAACATTAGATGAAACTGTACAGTGACAAAATTTCTGGCGCTGTGGAAGAGATTCAAAATGTGATCGTAAGAGCGATGACGACAATGGAAAAAAAAGAAAGTGACAAACTGTCTACATACAAGTCCAAGTTCTGCTCCCAGAAATGAGCCCACCTCCTGTGTGAGTGCAATAGAGCAGGACCTTTCTGCAGAAACAAGATCTGAGACTGCACCAATCTCTCACACAAGGCCTACAGAGGCTCACAGTGAGCCATCAACCTCTGAAAACCCAGAAAAAGAACCCTCAGAAATTTTGGTGTCACCTTCTGAGAGAATTGCCTGTGACCTCATTGACAATCTGTTTCTGAGGGCCTTCAAAAAATGCAAGAAAAGCACAAAAAAGGCTCAGAATAGAGAAAAAATCCTAGTCATCAGCTTACTTACAGACAGTGCTGGACAAAGTCACAAGCACAGAATCTCTGAGAATCCTTGAAACAAACATGGATGTGATTGCCAAGGCCATGATTAAACAGCTTATCAGGGAGTTTGGCTCTTCAGAAATATTCTTAAATGCTGCACTTACATCAGAAGGTTCATCTTTTGGTGACACTCTTCTGAGCCACTTGGACATCATTTTCTACTGCAGTCCTCCTCCAAAGAAGTCCAAAGTTGCAAGGTGTTTTTCAGCAGTGGGAAAAGCTTTTATGAAGCCCTTCAGGTGCTGCTTTAAGGGCAGCAGTGATGACTAAATTACCATTTTGACTTTTTTCCACATGTAAAGTTTCTTAATAACAATCCAACAGGACCTCAGAAGTATACTTCATCTCGTTCTCTTTTCCATCAACCCCAACTGGTCACGGCAGATGGCCACCCCTCCCTGAACCTGGTTCTGCCGGAGGTTTCTTCCTGTTAATAGGGAGTTTTTCCTCCCCACTGTTGCCTTGTTCTTGTTCACAGGTTGTTGGGGTTTTCCTGCTAATACTGTACAGTCTTTATCTTACAGTATTAAGAACCATGAGGAGACTTGCGATTTGATGCTATATGAATAATCTTAAATTGAACTGAATCGTAAGAATATCCATTATGGCATCAAAGCATTTTTTTAAATGTCTAAAACCTGTCATAAAAAATTTACCATCAAATAAAGGTCCAACATTTTACATTCTGGTTTTTGTTGTGCTTTATTGTCTTGTCAAATATGAAAAAAGTGTTTTATTTCTGCACTCTGGTCATCAGTACTGACATGTTAAAGTATTGGAGCAGAATTTGAAGTGGAATTAGATGAAGGGGGTTGGGAAGTTGCTTACTGCAGGATAAATACAATTCATGAAAAATTACATTACATGTCATAAGTGAATATCTATGGTACCATACCATCTTTATTTATAAAAGCACTTTAAAACAACCACAGCAGACACAAAATGCTGTAAATTAAAATATACAATAAGAAAACAAAATAAAAACATAGTTTAAAACTAGGTCTTGTTGGGGTCAAAAGCCAAAGGAAAAAAAAAAGGGCTTTAAGGCTTTAAAAGTGGACAGTGAAGGGGTCTCTCTAACATGCAAAGGGAAGTTATTTCACTCTTTAGGAGCAACAATAGAGAAAGCCCTGTCCCCTCTGAGCTTCCTTCTGGATCTCGGCGCTGGTCTGGTCTCTAATTTTATTTATGGAACTGTTTAAGTTGTTGATGTTATTTCCACTGAATGGAAGTAACGCTGCACTTCTGCTAGTCTTCTCCCAAAACTGAGTTTAACTTGGTGAGAGCAGAAACAAGCTCTAAACCCATCACTTGTCTCTAACAGTTAATTTGCCACTTGTGAAAACGGAAAAATGTCTGAACAGTGAGCAAAAACTCCCCCGTGAAACCTCCTAAAGTTGAAAGGAGCTGGAAATTAATAATCCTCTTTAAGTGAACCCTGTCATTGCCTGTGAGGAGCGCTGGGATATTTATGAGGGTCATTTTGCACTTCTGAGCCATCATCAGGAACCACACCTATAGACTTTACACTGTAAAAAAAAAAGGTAAAATGGAAAATCCTGTTTATAATTACCACAAACAGGCAGTTCCTTTCACTTTAACTCATTAAATGTAACTTTTATATCCTTAAAAAATACATTTCTACACAATTACAACATATCCAGCATTTGTTCAAAAATTGTTCATCTTTGTTATTATCTGTACTTAGTAAACAACAACACTGGTACACTTAATAACTGGTACATTTAAGGTTAAACATCCCTTTATTTTCTGCAACTCAAAATCTATATGAAAATATGACAGCATCCATCTCTAGAATGTGATGTCTCATGATAAAAGGGCTAAATAACTAATACATAAATAAAATAACTCTTGCAAATCAGGTTTTCCTCGTGTAAATGTGTTCACATACATGCATTTAAGTGGCTTCAAAGTTATTTTTTTTAAAAACAGGATACCTGACAAACACTGACAAAACCTCACCTTTGACCACCAAATCGCATTCACTTCATCAATTAGTCTGAGTGAACATTTTTCCTAGACTAAACCTGTAGGGTCTTCACCTTACAGTAACTGTCTCAAGGCACTGCAGTCTGTTGACTGCTAACTGGTGTTATATGAATAAAACTGAACAGATCTAAAGAAAGTGTTCCAGGAATTTGGGTTTATTAGAGCAGGACAGATGGATATCCACAGCCCTCTCAGGCTGACAGGACTTCTGCACCATGTGTCCATGCTTGGGGTTTTTCTGTCCATATTCTGTAAAAAAAAAAAAAAAAACCTCAGCAATGACAACACTTAAAGTTCTTGGTTCAAAAAACTCCCTCTCAATGCTCACCTTTTTCTCTGCTGTGCTTAAAATGTGCACACGTGTGTTCTTGGTACCTCTTTCCGTGTACCAGTTTGACAAAGTCCTGAATGCAGCCTTCAGTCTGCATGTTCAGCCTTGGAGAAAATAAACTCAACTTTTCCTGGGATTTTCAGAGTCGTTCAGTTCATACAGGAACTTAAGCAGTCTGGGTGAATGTGTCGCTGTTTGGTCCTCCATCTCAGCCTTTGCATCTGGTCAGGATTTTTAGGTTGCTTTCGTTTAAACTACAAATGAAATAAAATGAATAAAACTTCAGAGGTTAATATTGAGCAAACTGAAGGTCTTTTTGCCCTCCAAGCTTGGGTCCTCTACCAGAGACCTGAGAGCTTGAGGGTCCTGCGCAGTATCTTAGTTGTTCCCAGGATTGTGCTCTTCTGGACAGAGATCTTGGATGTCATTCCAGGAATCTGTTGGAGTTTGGGGTCACTGCCCTGAGTGTTATATACAAATATATATAACTCAGAAACAGTAACCAAATCAGACAAGCTGATGCTCTTACCAAAAGCACTATGAAAGTCAAGTGCAAAGTGTGGTTCACTCACAACACGCTGTGCTTACACAGAAAATGTAACCTTTTATAGCAGGGGTGTCAAACTCAATCACAGGACGGGCCAAATTTGTAAAAACGGTCTAAGTCGCAGGCCGAACAGGACTAACATTTATTGAACATCCAAACCTAAAACTATTTTAAATCAGCAATATGAATCTGAATGGCCAGAACACAGCAACGTTTTCATCAACACAGTAAATAAAATATATAAATTTGATTTTCTTTAACAATAACATCACGGAAAATGAGAATATTTCAAGCTGATGAAAATTTGCAATTTTTTCAGGAAAAAACTGATGTGAATTTCTGCGCGTCAAAGTCAGAAAAACGTTGCGTAAACTGCGCAGTGTCTCCATTTTCTCAGTAAAATGGGCAGCTGCAAACACAGTGGTGCAGGCCTGGTCTGATTTATTTATTTATTTTTTTGGGCAACATTGAAAGTGGCATAAATTCCCTTTTTGCATCTGCGCCTCTCGCAGGTGTAACTTCACTTGAAAGCTTTCACTGCATCATACATGTGTGTAATCACGCAGTCCCGTCCCTGAAGCTGCAGGTTTAACACATTAAGATACTTCTTATGTCGCAGAGAAAGGCCGACTCACACAGCCGTCTTTCATCCCAGAGCCCTGCTGAGTCTTTCTGAGACTTTCTGTGAACTGACAGTGTTATAGCGGACACACTAACCCACTATCTCTCAGATGTGGTAACAATGCTGTCCTCTTGGTCAGAGGCATGAGATGATGTCACATCAGGTTAGAACTTTATTTTCCATTACCACACAGTAAGCACACATTCCTGCTGACCAGTCAAAATGTGGTTCTGAAATAGGTACAAAATTGTAACATTCAAATATCACTTTTAACTAATCAACGTCTATTTAGCATGCATCACAGACATTAACAAACAAATTATTCTCTGAACAGGAAAGACAAGTAAGGTGAAATGAGCACAGTCATTAACAGGAGAAGAATCTCTCATTTGACGGTACACAGCCCTCTACTGGACAAAATAATTCACTCCGGCAGCAACTGTGTAAACATTACAAGCTAACTTCGTTTGACACATATTAGCTCTCCACAATAACCATTAGTGGTGTGCCATACTGCAAGATTTGATTGATCAACACCAAGTAAATACAGGGCCAGTATCACCGATACTGATACCGATACCGATACTGTTTAATAATTATGAAGAATTTTGAAGTTTAAGTTTTTTGTGATATTTTTGTTTTTACTTTGGATCATTAATTAGTTAAAAACCAGAATAGAATTGGGCAAAGTTTATAGGTAAATAGAAAATACTTTATCAAAATAAAAGTTTTTGTTCTGAAACAATAGAACAGCAACAAAACAATTTCTTTTTTCTTAAATAAAGTGTACAAAATTCAAGAACAAATTAAAAGTTTTTCAGGTAGAGTGTTCAGAAAGTATAATACAAAAATGTAATAAAAATATCTCTTAATTCAATAATTTTCTGGATTTGTTTCTTAAATAAGCAAGTTGTACAAAATTATCACTCTACAACCTTATAAAGCATTTATGCTTCCGGCCCTTCCCCTTACTTTTTGACATTTTGCTAACTCCTCTCCCACCCCCCTCTTAATTGGAGGGGAAAGCGAAATATCAAAAAAGTAACTTAAAGGAACAAATTGTCTTATATTACATCAAGTCACGGTCGGAGTAGGTATGTCAAAACATTGCGGGAAGGGGAGAAGCAAAGTGTGCCTGCTCTGTGCTGTGACGGGAGCGACACTTAAACAGTCAGCTCGCATCTTTGATGAAACCACAGCACTGCATAGAGGAGAGAAACTGAAGCTGAAGTATCGATCTTATTACACTAGTATTGATCAGTATCAATACCAACGTTGGTATCAATATTATCAATATTTGGACCGATCCGCCCACCACTAATAACCATCACCTTATTCACTACAACGTAGCTTGTGAAACAATGCTAGCACACTCGCTTTACAACAACACAGCCGCTTGTACAGTAACAATAATCACTATTATCAAAAATGGCTATATCTATGTGGAACAAAAACAACAAGCACAATGCTCACAAGGTGAACTTAGTAGTCCCATGAACACACACAGGCTGGCTTTATTCTAATTCTATAAAAGTCCAATAAATTGCGTGCACCTGTCACCAAATTCAGGAGCTATTTCCTCCAGAAAAGACTGAAACTGCCGGTGATTCAAACCTTTGCCTCTTATGAAGTTCACTGTCTGTGTTATTGTGCTTATGATGAGTTCTGTCTTCGGAACTTTGCTAAGCAGCGTTTCCTGGTCTGTGACACAGTGATGTACTGTCAGCTCACCTGTGCAGGTGTCCCTCTGCATCTTCTCCCGTATCTGTCCCACAATCTGCTCTTTTCCCCAAACAACGCAGGTGAGGAAAAGAGATAAACGGTTTACTTCCGATGTCAGCGGTCAGGTTCTTTGCCTCCGATCTATTTGGAAAATCCCTGTTTTTCACTTCGTTTGGCCATTTTGGCGGGACAGGCTAGCACTGTAAAAAGTGCTGACCGATGTTTTTATCTGCTGAGCAGTGATCAATGTGTCATTGGCATAACTTTAATGCTTTGCCTAGTCCCACATTACATAAATCAATTTTGTACCGTATAGTTTAATTTAGAATATCAAATTTAACGAAAACTCATGTGATGTGCGACTGCTAGCTACATTTCACCCTCTGGCCCACTGTTGCCAACTTGTGTAAGAAAACTCGCTGTCGGCTGTCTCAATAGTTGATAAAGGCCGAAGCGAGATCCGGGGATGGGGTTGGGTCCCCCTAGGTGCCGCAAGGGGCGGAAGGAGCGGGTGGGCAGACTTTGTGTTTAAGTGAGGTCCAGGGGTTGGAGGGTGGGGTCGAAGCAAGGTCTGGGTGATGCCAAAGAGTACGAAGGGATGCAGTACGAAGGCTTTATCTATACAAAACACAGCGACAGCGGAGGATTTCAGGTTTCTCCAAAACTCGCGGATGTCACTGGAAAATGTGGGTAAATTTGTCGCTAGTCACTTTTTGGAAAATAAAAAATCGCTAAGGGGGTCTGAAAAGCCACTAAATCTAGCGACAAAGTCGCTAAGTTGGCAACACTGTGGCAATGTGGGAAACGGGTTAGTGCGCAGGTCTTGGCCTGTTAGTGCATTGTGGGATTTGTAGTATAAGTGATGGGAGTGCTATTTACTCACGGGCCATTAAAAATAGCTATATGAAATATAGGATAGGCACTTCTTATTGATGTCACAATTTAGCCTAAGCTGTAATATGTTTAAGAACCTCTGGTATGTAGTCTGTAGAATTGGTCACCGGGGTTGTGGTGGCCAATTCATTTACATTTACCATATACATTACGCAGCTGATAATACTGTATCCCTCTGTGCTAGCTGGGTAAATTGTGGACTCTGGGAGCATAATGCATGTTAAATGGAAAAAACCTCAATGACTCTGGTAAGGGGGGCTTTTCAATTACAAACAAATTTCAATAAGACACATACAGGCAAATGTGAAAGTAATCAGTGTTTCTTTAATTTACAGTCTCTAAGAAGAAGAAAAAACAGTGGCAGCAACTATTTAAAATAAGCAATATTCCCTAAGAAGTTAACTTTAAAATATGAATTTCAATCTGTAGGCCTATAATATATGTAAGTAAGACCTGTGCACCCACAGCAAGGTACACTTGTGTACCCAAGTTGTATGAGCAGATAGCCAGAAATGAGCCTAATTCTAGACTTAAAGAAACAAAAAACATTGATATGCACAGAATAAACATTCTTGTTCTGTTAGACAAACTTGGATAGACTTTTTTTCTGTAAACTCCACACTAAAATCTTAATTTTAAACCAACTCTCTCATTTATGTTGATAGTCGCACACAGTTGACATCACAGCTAAAACCTGTTTGGCTAAATAAAAGTTTGCCTCAATAAAAAACACAATAAAATCTATAGCAGTAAAAACAACTCACAATCAAAGTCAAAATTCTGCATGGCCGAGTACAAAAACTAAAATTAAAGTCTTTGCAGAAAGAAAATCACTATCAATATTATACACTGAAGTGGTATCCAAGAACAAACAAACGCTACTAGTCTGATAGCAAAATGCTTCACAAGCTTGTTAAATGGCTTTTGGCTAGAGTTGTAAATTGGTTGTATGCTGTGCAATGACAGACTGCAGGCCACAATCTATGATCATGTGCAGTTTGGTCCCATTGTCAGATCAGTATCGTTTACAGAGTGCCAAATTGGCTGAACAGTGATGCGTTTATATCATCATGAACAATGTACCTATTGCTGAGACATAGCCCAAAACAGCATACCTTTTCAGAGTCACTGTTTGTAAATTAAATTATATTTTAATATATTTGCAGTACAATAACTTATCTTGTTGATCAATAATGTACTTGTACTCAGTAACGAAAAGAAAAAGTGTGAATTTTAATAAAATGCTGCATGGAAGGTTTTAATTTACCAAAATAAAGCAAAAGCAAGAGACAGCATTTTTGTCTTAAACAGCGCTTTTACTAGTCTTGATGTAGGAAATGGTTGTGTCAAGTCACAAGAAGTACCCTATGCTGAAATTAAAGTATAAATGTTTTCATAGGAATAGCTTAAAACAATTAATCTTCATGTATTGATCCATTGCAGTGGATAAAATCACTCAGTGAGAGCTCATAAGAACACAAAATATAGATAAGATTTTCAGCAGACTCCTTTACTGCTCAGATGTTCTCTTTATCGACTTCTGCCCTTTTATGGTCCTGTTCTGTCTCTCCTTTTTGAATGCCACCTTGCTCATTGACCTGGAACTTATCGAGGCCCCATTTTGGACAAATGGCATTGTAGCTCCCAGTGGCTTTACGGATAAGGAATCTTGCTCTTCCACGAGTAAAGCTTCCCCTCCCTCGACCCTGATTGTCCGTCCACTTGCATTCTGACTCTTCATCTCTGTCATCGTGCTAAAAAGTTAGGAGAATGTGAGGGATATACGTTAAGGCACAAATTCAACATATCAGATGTCAAAACTGAGAAACAGTTTTTTGAAAAAAATCTGTGACGAACTAGCTACTATTCAAAGGACTATGGGATAGACTCCATCCCCATGCCCCTGCAAGCCTAAGACCTCACTTACACAGGACTAATATTATGATCACTAGCACATTGATACAGTTTGGGTTGCATGGAGACAATGACTTGTCTGCCAACAAGTGCAACACTAATTATTTCTGGTTTGCATTGCACTTTTCACTGTTTCATTACAGCTTGGTGAATAGTTGCTGAGTGTCTGCAGACAAGTCGTCAACTTCCATGCAACCTACAGCCCACCGTGGTAGTCTGAGAGTGACCAAAGCCAGTACCACGTACCTCTTTGCAACCAGTTTCAACTAATGATTGCCAGCAACCTCTATCAACCACTCACCAACTGGCTGGAGAATATACTTTTCCCCTAGTGAGTGGTGGTTATTATGGGGTTGCCGACTAGTCTCTAGGTCTATGTGACTGAGGCTTTAGCATCTGGTTTCACCGCAAATACCAGCAAACCACTTGCCAACCGAATGGGGAATACACATTTTTCCCTAGTGACAGGTGGTTGCCAGGGCATCACAGACTGGTCTCTTGAATGAATGGCTAAGAAAACAGATAGCTGGCTGAATTTTCTCTTTTTAAATTTGATGCCAGCAATATGGTTTTAAAAAGTTGTGACAGGGACATGTTTACCACTCTTTTGCATCACCTCTTCTTTTAACAAGATTTCTAAGCATTTGGCAATGGAGGAGGTCAATTTCTGTAGTTTTGTTAGTAAAATGTTTTTACATTCTTGCTTGATATAAAATTCCAGCTGGTTAACATTTTAGTCCTCCTTAGTCATATCGTCGGTCTCATAATGCTCTACATGTTAGGTGAGTAGATCTGGAATGCAGGCGGGCCACTTTAGCACCTGGACTCTTTTACAGAGGAGCTTTGCAAACAGAAATACAGAATGGGGTTTGGCATTGTCTTGCTAAATTAAGCCATGCCTTCCATTACAGAGATGTCATCTGGGTGTTAACATACATTGCTTCAAAATCTGTATATATTATTCAGAATTTATCTCGCCCTCAGTTTTCATTAGACGTAGAATGTAAATGTTTTGCAAATAATTACATGCTATTATTATTTACATTTAAAAGCAGCGTCTAAACATTTTTGGAAACAGGTTGACAAACTGAAGAAAGAGACAAGGAATGAGGGAAGAAATCAATCTTACCAAGTAGTATGTTTTGCTCTTGGGAGTATACTCTGGGTCCCAGTCTTCACTTTTTTGGTGTACTACCACGTTTGCAGGATTACTGTATGAAATGTTACTCTGATAATTTCCTTTGCTCCAGTTCCTTCCACGGATTCTTACTTGCTATAATTGGAGGAAAAGACTAAATAAGCTCAAAATAAGCAAATAAGTAAAAATCACTGATAGATAGCAATGTATGACGCAGTGTATAATCTAAAATATACATTATAATGCAGATAGTACTACAAGTCATGCTCCTTATTAGGCTTACAAATCCTCCATGTGGATGTCCACTTTCAGCTGATCCTGATGACTCTCTTTGACCCAGTCGGACGATATTAAAGTCTCCATCTTTTGAATCAGATTTCTCTTGAGGTAAATCTTCATCTTTATTAGACTTGGAGGATGAGGAAGATGAGGATGAACTGGAGCGAGAACGCTTCTTCTTACTTTTCCTACACATGGATTATGCAAGCAAATTCCTTTACATGCTACTGTTTATAGCGTAACATATTGAACATGAATAGTCATCATAATGGTACATACAAAGTACAAGACAGCTGCACATACTTTGATTTCTTGTGGTATTTGTGGAAGTTTTCCACAGATCTCTCTTTACTAGAATCTGGGGAATCGCCCACATCTCTTCCTTGATCCTGATTATAATATCTCTCATGGGTGGAATATTTTTTACGGCGTTCAATATCCAAGCGAAGGTCCATTGGGTCACCCTTCATTTTTTCCCCACCATCCTGAGCAAATCAAAACAAAGCACAATGTCG
Source organism: Pterophyllum scalare (assembly GCA_024447675.2). Lineage (NCBI taxonomy): Eukaryota > Metazoa > Chordata > Actinopteri > Cichliformes > Cichlidae > Pterophyllum > Pterophyllum scalare. The sequence continues at coordinate 135,001 of JAMQGT020005888.1, forward strand.
TGGATAGACTTTGGATTAGCATGTAGAGGCTATTAGTCTTTTCTCAGCCAAGCTGATTTGTAAACTAAATAGTGAAGTGCATGGGGAAAAAGGCAAAATCTGAGGTGACAACTAGCTGGCATAAATAAAACTAAGCCATTTTGGAGTGAATTCTTCAGTGCACTTAAAAGGACCAGACTAGTAACTTTGCATGTTTTTAGTATTTTCTAAATATCTCATTTTCCAAAGCCTATGTTTTTAGGATTATTTTTTGTATGCCTTCTTGGCAGCTATTTATATATGTTATCAAACACTCAGCTTCCAAGGTCTTGTTTAGAAAGGCAGTACACCACAGTCAACATTTAGCTAGCTTTGTTTTATGCTAAAGGCATGTCAGTGCATGGTCAGATCTCAGACTGGAGTGTTTTGAAGACCTCTCTTCTCATAGCATCCCAAACTCAAAGGATCCATCCAGCCTATTCAACGGCAACAAAATATCCATCAACAGATTCCCACATTTTTAATGCCTGAGCTTCAGCAACACCATGCACTTGTGTTTTTCAAAACACAATTTTTTATTTTTTTTTGGGGGGGGGGGTTCATTACAGTCAGTGATCAATGATCTGCTCAAATGTTGACTGTGATGTATTTTCTATTTCAAACAATTTTCAGGTCATAACAAGTTGAAATCATGTTACATCGTTATTGTGAACCAAGGCCAGTTGTTGAATGGCATCAGGCTTTGGAAAACAATTGGGGTCTAGACCAATGTATAAACACTTTATGGGTATTTGGCTAAAGCATGCAAAACCACCAATATGGCTCCTTCACAACAGTGACAGACAAGGCATGTGATTGTTCATGCTAATTTAAGCTTTTAATTTAAGTTTACTTAGTTCTTAGGATTTGTTCTGCATGTTTGAAAGTTGACCAGATGTGTCCATGCGCATCAATAAAGAAATAGTATGAGGGTTTACTCAGAATGTTAAACATGTAAACATAAGCACAGGCACATGAAGTGCTTGCTGTTGGTTATTTCCGTTCCTTATTTTTTTTAAAGAATACTTACGAAGACGATTGCTTAGAGTCCCTTGAACAGCTTTGGCACTGAGGCTTCCATTTCTGACCTTATTTGATTCATTAGCCTTGGTCAGGCTTGTGCCCACAATACAACCCATTCACCATGTGAGGCGATATAACAAACAACAAAGTCAAAGTGCCTTATTTTGCCTCTGCATTTCTTAGACTTTGAGCTTCTCCCTTCAGAGAAAGCACTGGGCTTTCCGAGAGCGCAGTCTAAAGGCATCTGGCTTTCTCACTTGTTTGAGGTTGTTTGCTTTATTCCAATATACTTCATACGTCAAAATGTTCAGTCACCTTGTAAATGCCATCCTCTGAGCTTTTCATCGCCTCAAAAAGTTGAGGGTGTTTCTTAAAAGCACTTGGTGAAACATCAATTCTCCTGTAAGAAAGAAATCAACATGGTATGAAAGAAATACAAGACAGGTGCCAAAAAACAGTCAGCTACACTGAACTGGCAAGACAACACAAAACAGAAAAAAGAAAAGAAAACTGCTGGGAAAATAAAACTGACCTCCACCAAGCATGAGCACAAATAAGCCAAGATAGTCTGTTGATTATCAGGGAGGAAAGGTAAGAAAAAATACCTGAAAGCTGTTAAAAGAGGAGGTGAAGCCACAGCACACTGAAGGTGAGAGGGTCACTCAATAGGCGAATCTACCTGTGTATCTCTGGACTTTTTCTCGGCTTCATCATTTCCTTCTCTGCAGCTTGTCTTTGGTACAAGGTGAATCGCTCATTTAGAGTCATGCCAGAAGACGGAAAGTGCTGAGCTGATTGGGTAAAAAGTAAGAAGTAAAAGCTATGGTTACGTCAGGTTTTATTTAAGAGGCCATTGGGAATAATGCTGAAAAGTAATCAGGACTGCTTTGACAAAGTATATGATTTTTATATGAATTTTGCATCATGGCAATCAGGTACCATGATTTGCAATCTTTATTGCTGAGTGCCCTGTTTTGTGTACATAAATAGAGCAGATTAGATCCTTCTGAGACATGAATAATGTGGCAAGAAATGACTCACACATGACTCACCTTTGATGTGGTGAACAATGGTGACAATGTGTTGAGCAAACAGCTCAGAGGGACTTCTCTGTAACTGTGCAGTCTTAACATGCTGAAAGATAGAGCGAAATTCCTGATCCTTTTTAGAAGACTGCACAAGGTCCTGAGACAACTGTCGCTCTTCAGCTAAGATACCTGAAGAACTGAAATGACAAATAAGTTCTTTAGTCTCTTGAATATCATTATAATAAAACAGGGTACGATTTTGTTTTCTAGCTAGATTAACATTCAAAGAAAGAATTATTGAACCCATTGAACAAGTCTCACCCTATCAGGTTATCTCCAAGGAAATCCATTCTAACATTAAATTTTGCCTCCTGTTTTCTCGAGGACATGAGAGGCGAGTCCTCTCCTCTGATTATAAACATGTCTCTGTCAGAGTTCTTCCATACTGGTGGTGTAGGAGATGGAGTGGATGGGGATTTTGCCATCTTCCTGGCTTTACAACTCAAGTCTGGGGACAGTTCTTTGAATTTTCCCGTTAACTTGCTTTTGGCAAAGACAGCAGTAATGGGCGCTGCTTTATCCTGCCTTCCACTGAGATAAAGCTCCTCTGCCATGCCATCTATGTCATTATTAGAAAATTTCTGCCTCTTGCCAAAGCACTCTTCAAACTGTTCTCGGGCTGATGGAGTCTTTGGCCTGGAGGACACTTCTCCATTATTCCAATTTTTTTGAAGCGATTTTGAATGAGGCTTGATGATCATCTCATCCTCTTCTTCCCTGTCAGCAGGCAGAAATGGGGAAGCTTTCAAAAAGCTGTTCAGAGACACTCCAGCATCAATGTCCTCCTTGTACCTTCTTGATACCGAATCAGTGATAACTGCAGAAGCTTTGCCATTTACTTTCTCTTGTTCCATATCCATACAGGTTGCTTCTGTGTTCTTGACATTTTCCAAAGATTTTGCTTTTTTGCTTTGCTCTTCCAAAAACCTAAAGAATGAAAAAGAGATGAAGAGCTCCATCTAAAATAGGCAAGCATTTTATGTAGGATGCAGTTTATTTATGAAAGTAAAATAAAAGCAAAATAATTTGGTTTTAACTAGGAAAACATTTAGATAATGAATACAGTATCTGAACTATAGTACACTCAAAGCTTGCAAAGTTTAACAAATGCAAAGATAAAATTATTGTGTAGTTTACCCAAAGTAAGGCTCAACTGAACTGGTTGGCAAATATGGATTAATCACAGATATATTTTTATTGGCCTATGTTACTTATATTTGTCTGATGTGAACCATGATGCTTGGAGTAGCTTAGATATTGGTTATATTATAATCCTTGTTTACAATATTCTTTGTCCTACTGTCAGCCCAGCTCTCATTCACACTCTGCTACATGTGCTGCACACAGAGCTGAGTTAAGTGACATATTTATAACACCTCTCTAACTAGTTTATACCATATAGACATATAATTTACCCTTTTCTGTATAACCTTAACATATCTAACAGTAAATAATACCCATTAAAATGAAATCAGATCCAAAAAAAAAAATCCACCATAGTCATTCAGGTTCCAAACAGAAGAATCAAACAACAATTTGTGTTTCAGGTTGCTAAAATAATGTCAGAAGTGTAACATTGGCCTTACTTCCTGAAGGCAATGGAGATTGCTGTTTTATCTCCATCCAGGTAGTCCTCACTGGAGAAGTCAAAGCTGTTAAGGATTTGACTTAAACCTTCATTTGAAGGTTTTTTAGTTGAGGATGAACCACAAACCATCTGCCAGGTGGGGGTGCCATTGGTTGTGGTGTTCATGTTTTTAATGGGACTAGACTGGTTAGCTGTTTGGCTGTTCTGAACGACAGTAGCAGCAGAGCTTGCCAGAGGACTGTTTTTCTTTAGACTGCTGCTGTAGTCTGTCAGGCCTTTCCAGTTCCCTTCAGTTTTCCCAACACCCGCACCCTCTCTATCATCTCCTGCCAATAACACAACATGCTCCCCTGACTCATCCTCTCCTTCTCCTCCCTTTTGAACATCCTTTGAGGCCAACTGCTCATCTTTCACATCTTTTGGAGTTTGGTTAGCGAGCAACGAGGCTGGCCTGCATTTGGGAGAGGAGGAGTGTGAGGAGGAGAAGTAATATGCGAGTGTCTGGATAAAGGAGAACAGGATCTGTCAGAGTGGTGAGAGTGACCATGAGGGGAACTCCCTGAGCGTTTCTGCAAGCGTCCTTGTGAATGGTTTTGGTATTGCTGCTGCCGCTGTTGTTGTTGTTGCTGCTGTTGAATTTGTTGCTGCTGCTGCTGCTTTTGAGGATACTTCCTGAAATTCTTCCAGTTGGGGCGATGATTGTTGTTGTTGTTGTTGTTGTTGTAGCCACCTCCACCTCGTTGGTAGCGTCCACGTTGGAAGTAGCCACGTCCCCGGCCCCTGAAGTTATAGGGCCTACGGAAGCCGCCGGTGGTAGCCCCGGAACTCCCGACTGTTCTGGTATCCCCGCGGATATTTCTTCTCCCGGTTATAAGATGGAGAATGAGATCTTGACCTTGACCGAGACCTTGACCGAGACCGAGATCTAGAGCTATGAAAGAATAAAGAAGACAAAAACAAATTTCTAAAGAGCTTGCATATGTCAGAAATACATTTTCAGAATGATTTCTGTGTCCTATCCAAATAGAAACAGCAGAGCAATGTTATGTAATGCATCACTACCAGAAACTATAAACTTCAATTCAGATCTGACACAATTTCAACAAAAGACAGACACATGCTTGTGTACTCTTAAAGAAAAAATGTGGAACATACTTGAATATTTAGCGGTGACAAACAAAACAAGCAGGCCAACCTGGTGATCATAAAAGCCTTTGATTTGCTGTTTTTAAAAGAAAAATGAGCATAGAATGACACCATGGCTAAACAGATATTTTGGAGGAGGTGGATGATTGCTTACAACCAGAAACTGTTCACAAAACAAAATTTATTGCTGGTCTAAAATTTTTAAATGATATACCTATTCAAACCATAAAACACATCATGTATGGCAGTCCACATGTATCTGGCAGCCATGTGTTACTCTGGCAAAATATTTCTTAGTATAGTCACAGAAAAAGTGTCGTGTACGGCTGTGTGGCGGGCAGGAAGTGGACCCCAGCACAGAATATGGAAGACAATGTAAGAAGATAATAATAGGCTTTATTTGGCGTGTGCAGGACAGAACCAGAAGCTAAGGCAGGAAAACAGAATGATAACTAAACTTGAAGTCCAAGAACTAAGGCAACACTCTGACGGGACACAGCAGGGGAGCTAATGACGCACAACAGGCACAGAAAACACTGGACTTAAATACATCAGGGGATAACGAGGGGAAGTGGAAACAGCAGGTGACACAGCTGAACACAATGACACTGACAAGACCAGGGGAAGCAAAACTAAACCCCACAAAGCATGGGGAACACAGGACTGTCAAAATAAAACAGGAAGTGACCAGACCAGGAACATGCAGACTTGACACGGGGAAACACAAGGACCAGAAATAAACAGTAATATGAAAGAACAGATGAACATAATCACAGAAATAACAAAAAGAGAACCAAGAAACACAAAACACTGGGCCACCGGCCCAGGACCATGACAGAAAGCACACAGCCCCTTTCATTAAGGATTATTTTCAAAATAAACTTTATCATTTAAAAAAATAATCCTTGATATTTTGAAAAAGATTTTTGAAAATAATCCTTAACTTCTGTGAAAATATGAACCATGTAAATTTTATCCCATGTTAACGCATGGAGAAAAGCAAAGTTCAGTGTGTTGCTGAGCATGCTGCAGGTTCAGACTAGACCACACGGTGGCTCTGCTGCACTTCGGATAAAAAGTGTTCCACAGCATGCTAAACCAGGACTTTTTACATAAAGTCTTAGATTATAACAGTATGTTCTTCGCTTCTCTCAAATCAGCAATTTAATCAGACCAACATGCTATTTTAAAAGTACATTTCAACACTCTGTCCACAGCCTTCCACTGGTATATTAGAGAGTACTGACTGTTTTGAACAAAGTAGCAGTGCAGGCAAGTATTCAATCCATAACTGTGTGTTTAGCAACTTTCATAATAGATACATAAAAAGTAGCAGTTCAGTGTTCACATTTAAACTTTCCTAAAATGTTAAGTATATTAAGTAATTTACAAGTATATTAAAAACCTACAAAATACTACAGAGCAAAATTCAAAATTAACAAATTAAAACTGTACCAGAGTGCATGCAAATTTATTATGAATGAGCTATGAAAAGCAGATAACTTACCTAGCGTGCTTTTTCATTGGAATACAGAGGCAGCGCTATGAGCAGCACTGCACACTCACAGTGCGAACTACAAATACTGCATCTCCTCTGGCCAGCTCTGGTGGAACAGGGAGTCACATGGACCGTATAAGGGTGGGAAATCTACAACTGCTTGAATCCTTTGACTCTATCCCTGCCAATTACAGGGGCTTTTCAGCAAGTTTAGAGAGGATCTTTAAAAGGAAATTTAGACACAAATGACTAACCTGTTCCACCAAATTGTTGCAGATATTTGTTTCAACTTCCTGCTATGGCTTGTCAGTGAGCAAGAAAATAAGCCCAGGGAGAGCTCAGACTGTGTACTTCTGTAAACTCTAATGAGTAAATGGGGTGACAATGTTAAAATGAGGCAAAGTGATGTTGGAAAGAGATGGTTTAATGTTCACACCCTGGCTAAATTTGACAACATATACAGTAAATGTTCTCACCCAGCAGCCTGTCAGACTGCCACTAAGTGCTCTTTGACCTGACCTCTGTTTCTTTTTCTAACATGTTGCCCACCAAATGCAGGAAAATAAGCAATTCCACTGTGCATGTGTGCATTTGTTTTTTGTTTTTTTTTTCTTTTTTGCTGTTGTTTTTTCTGAATCTTTGTTGATTTCAAACTTATGCTTTTCCAGTACCAGCGTGCCTCACCACAAAGACATTTGCACATGTGCAAGGTGGGTTCAAGAAGAGTAAACCATTAGATTCCTTCCATGACTCTTCTTTATGCTAATTTTAATACAAGCTGCAACACTGCCAGGAAATGAGCCAGCCTGCCATTTTACTGCCATGCGGGTGCCACTCTGCCACTAACAGCAAAGGCATCAGAGCGAAGCCTTACTGTTTCTTCCCAAATGCACATCATTGTCTGCACAAAACGCTTCAGTTAGAGCATTACTAACACAGCAACAAACAACAAATGCCTCCCTAAATATTGTGAAATGTAATGCAAAATATTCCCATATGTCACTGTGCAATAATATAATAGACTACCTTAACTAAATTCACTAACCGGCAGCTGAACTCTTTCTCAAATATTAATTTCCTGTGGATCCAGAGGCTGAGTCAAGAGTTTGGGTAGGACTCAAAGGCTCTAATATGCTCCACCAGCTCCATCTACTCATATGAAAACCAAACTCATTAAATCCTACAGATGGCCATCAAAGATACACAAATAGATGTTTTTTTCCAAGTCAAATCTTATTGCACATTGCATTCCCAGTCCTTTGAGAGAAATTAAGAGTTCCTACACAGATCGAGTTTTTAAATTTTACTTTAATGCATCAGATCTGGCAACCAGGGTGATTCTTTAGCAATCAAGGCAAATGCAGCTTATTCAGGAACAAGCAGTTGAGAAGGGAGGATTGTTCATACCTATAACGGTGCTTCCTGGACCGAGACCGGGAGCGACTCCTGGAGTGGGAGGTGGAATGGGATCTTGATCTGGACCTTGAGCGGCTCCGAGATCTCGAGGCTGATTTTGTGGATCTGGACATCACTGCGCTCAGCCTACCTCAAACTGTAACACAAAAGTGTTGTACAGCCAAGTTAGGATTGTTGGAAATATATGCAGTGTGCATGTTTAAAAAAGGATTATGCCATCACCTATTCATTTGAGGAAACGGTTGGATGAACAATACATGAAAGGAAAAACAAATTTTAAGAAAGCCGAGTCAAAAAGCCCCTAAATGAAAATATTCAACAGCGATAAAGCCTCCGAGATGCGCTTCAATAAGAGTCTTAAAGCTAAAGCTGGGTGAAGAAATACGACAGCTGTGAAAAAAGGAAGAAGCCAATCTGTGATAGTGTAGGGTTTAAACAGAAGGAGTTTTATTTAGTCACTGATCATTTGCATAGAGGGCAGTCTTCTGTCAGTCACCTGACTACTTATCTTTTCAGCCCACCAAAATTATTATAAAATAATTATTCAGAAATGCAGTTATCAGTATGATGGATTGTTTTGTGGTTCCCTTACCAAAGAAGACTTGCAGAGCAACATAAAGTAATATAAAATTGGTGACAGAAATGTTTTTCTGTCGACTGCTCATGAGTAAAAGTTGGCACATTTTTTAAATAAAGCCAAAAAATTGAGAAGAAAAAACAGTACCTTTTGTACTACTAAGCATTTCTTTAAATATGTGACACTTAAATATAAAATAACTTGTTCAAGTTTTAGTAGATAAATAATATATATATGCTGTACTTGACCAGACTCACTGTGTATGACATATAAAGTTACATGTGAAAAGTTAAATTAAATGCCTCCACTCTATAAATGCAAAAGCCGCTACATGCATTTTTACACCACGGGAAAAAAAAATGTAGATGTATTCCCATAAAATGTACACTAACAAAGTTCCCATTTAGTCTTGGCTTGTTTTTTGGGTTTTGTTTTGGGTTTTTTTTTGCCTTTTCAGTAGTGTTTAAGAGGGCTGGTTATTGTTAAACGCACACCTGACTAGTCCAACATTAAATATTTAACCTCAACTTCAGGCAACTAGATTAATGCAAAACAACTGATTTCCTCTGTGGCTACATTTATTTGCTTATGGTTAATGATCTGCAATGAATCGAACACCAAAGTAATGTTGTCATTGGACTGAATGGTCTGTGCACACAGACCTCAGCCGACATTAAACTTCGAATGATGGTTCTTCTCAATTCCTTCAGAGCTATACTTGCAAACTGGCCAAACTGCAATTCTATAGTAAGAGGGTCTATTCCTTTCCAAGGTCCACAGGGCATTATCTGTGGCATATGATCTTCAGAGTATAATAAAAGCCAGGGATCAAGTAATTGATCTTTCATTATGAGAGTCATCTTCAGGGACTTAGGAAGGAGGAAATTGGCAACTACACATGACATGGATTTCAAAGCAGCGCACGCTAACACATGGTTGTCCCAGCGTGCATCCCCGCTACTATTTTGGAGAGTATTGAAATAGATCCATCTGCCCCCGCCTCTTCCTCATGCTCTATGAACTTCCTACTTTCCTCTTTTTGTTTTTTTGGGTGTTTTTTTTGGCTTTCAGAGAACAATATCCTGAAAGTCCAGCCTAAACAGATGGTTAAGGCTGAGTTTAGCTTACTGTGCACATTTCAGCAAAGGCATTCAGATGCGGCTCTTTTTCAGCATCTGGTGGCTAAACAGTAAAATCAATAAATTTGGACACCCTTCTTAATTTTGTTTTAACCATGAAAAGATGTTGACCTTGTAACCAACTATTGAGGACAACTTGAACAGATGATATTATTTTTAATTTTCTGTAACAAAGCGTTTAAATCAAACTTATCCATGTTGTGGGCATTTTTCATTTTTTCACTTTGAACGGGTTACAGCAGAAACTGTACACCAATGAGTTCTGCAAAGCTGCTTTATTAAAACACCAGAACATAATTTCAGCAACAGGTATGCACAGTTTCCCTGTAGTTGGTAGAAGAAGACAGCACTCTATTTCAATAGCTTCACCCTGA